>QTSX02002948.1:0-278733 GCA_014839935.2 Entomophthora muscae
TGTTGCCATACAATATAATTATCTTTAGTAAAATATAGAGACAACCCATGAACTGTATCCAGAAGTAGGAAGAACCATCTCAAACCCTTTGGGCTTTGGGCCCAGTCAGACTTGCTACTTCTGCAGAAAAAAAAGTATTCCAGACCACAGGTTATACCAAAGTCACAGGTTCTCTGTACTTTCCTAATGTTAGAAGACTTAGGATATCATCTTGTGGATGATAAAATACCACAGTCCGCAGATTTCTGACACCATCCAACTGTGTGATCAACACTATCATGTTCCTGTTATCCATGACTTGCATTAGCTATATAATCATTATCTCTCAATAAAGAATATTATATAGTTTTTAAATATTTTCCCCCTTGTAACTCTTCTAAAACAGCACAGTTATGACATTGGTAGCAGAAGTAGGATTTACATCCTATTTTATCCCCTGAAATTCTGCCTGTTTCCCGCACACGCCGCAGCCAACAAATTCTTGACAAAATTATGTCTGGCCTTCTGCTAGACTGGACACCGTACATACCTTTTACCAAGATAACTTATGGTTTTGTCCTTTACCCAAAAAAGATGATCCCCTCTCCGCCTTCAACGCCCTGTCAGCACAAGGGTTCTTCCAAGCACCTGCCACCATTCCTCAAGCAACTTATGAAAGCATCATGCCAGCCTATGTAGCCCAGAGACTTCCAAGCGCTTCCTTGGAACCTTTTTCTGGAGCCAACAACAATAACACCACAGCATGGATTCAATCTTCTCAAAGCAAGCTGGCCCAAATGAAATGCCCACAACAATTCTGGATAACAAGAGATCTCCATCCAATTGACTCACAACGCTGGTACCTGGTACAACAAGTGGCATGAAGAACAAACCAAGAAGGATTGGGACACCTTCAAACAAGACTTCTTGGCAAGATTTGTGCTGAAGGACACCACACTCATGATCATACACCAAGTAAAGAATCTAATCCAATTAGGCACAGTGAAGGAGCTCATCTGAGCTTACAAGGAACTCCAACTACGTGCCCCCTCAGATATGGCCTTTGACACTCCAGCTACCCGCCTCATAGACTATGACACACTCAAGTCACATATAATGAGACATGTAAACCTAGACTAAGTGACCAACTTGCAAAGTTTGTATCACAAGCTAGATAAAGAAGAACAAACGTCCAACACTCTCCACAAGGCAAAAACTGGAAAGAGAGAGTGACCCAAAGATTCTCACCCAGCTGGGCGTTCAAATTGACGGCCTCCTGGGAGCAACAAAAGCAGTGCAAACCACAAATCTGCAGGTTCAAATGGACATGAGAACAGGAACAACAGCCAGTCAAACTGTACCCATTTCTGTATCACTGCCACACAAGACAATCAAGACAAGGGAAACCTGGGGAGAGCACTAAGCAAGCTAAGCTCTCCCCACATAACTCCCAACTTGCCCAACAATATGTATCAACCCAAGGACGTAGATCAATGCCCAATGATACAAGTGCCTTCAGAAGACCCAGTACTTTGCACCATTGCCAGGTATTTCAATAAACTGATGTCTTATCCTTTCCGCTTTTGCAGATACACAGGATCAGTACTCTTGGACTTGGGCGCAGATTGAACCCTAGTCAACAGCAACTTTGTAGATAAGTTAAAGTTAGCCACTAATCCTTTGCGGATTAAAAATGTGGTTTTAGCTGATGAACATCACTTTGCCGTAACACAGGAAACTGTCCCCTTCTCTGTCATGCTAGAAAACCTACATTCCACCATTCAAGGTCCTGTTATTGACTTTCCCAAGTTTGACAATGTACTGGGACTGGACTGGCTGTGAAAGAAAAATCCTCATGTAGACTGGGCAACTTTGGTACTGACCATTAAGTGTGAAGGCGTCAATTACCAGATCTACCCAGACTCAGTAGACCAGCTCCTATGTGACCATATCTTGGTACACATCACGGAGACCCTGGACAAAAAAGAGAACCTCAAGGCAATTGACTGGGACTCCTGCCAGTACAAGATCATACACTTCAAGGACCACCAAGATACCACTACGCCTCAGGATTGCAAAATTGTAGCCCACCATCCAGAAAACTTCAAAGAGGCTCTATCTGGGTTGCCACCAGAGAAACACATCCAACACTCCATCCAACTCAAAAGAGTTGTACCTAAGGCACAACCCATATACTGCCTTACCCCAAACAAAGACAACACCTTATATGCTTACCCTAAGGAGGCATTGGAAAAAGGGCTAATCCGCCCCTCAAAGTCTCTATTTGGTGCTGCTGTATTCTTAATAGCAAAGACAGATGGTACCCTACGCCTAGTCACAGACTACCAAGCCCTAAACAAAGTTACTATGAAGAATTGTTACCCAATACCACTCATTGACGGCCTCTTTGATGCCTTGGGCAGTGCCACAGTCTTCTCCAAGATTAACCTAACTGCAGGCTACAACCAGATCCATATCAAGGAGGAAGATATAACCAAAACAGCCTTCTGCACTAAACACGGTTCATACAAGTGTGTGGTACTCAACTTTGGAATGACAAACACCCCGTCAACCTTTGTGACCTTCATGAATGAGGTGTTTGCCCCCATATTGGCAAGCACTCCTTGGTATACCTGAACAACATTATTGTATATAGCCCCTTGGTTGAACAACACCACAAGGACTTGGAGGCAGTCTTTGCTACCCTGGCGCAACATAAGTTGCTAGCCAAGCCCTCCAAATGTCAGTTCTTCCGCAAGCAGTCGCCCTTCCTGGGACACGTAGTTTCAAAAGATGGCATTAAACCTAACAGCCAGAAAATCCAGGCCATTTGCAAAATGCCATCTCCAAAGGAAAAGTCATAACTCCGCACATTCTTGGGAATGGTTACATATGTACAACAATTCATACCCAACTGTGACTTCCTGACTGCACCACTGTCCACCGTAACTGGCGCCAAATCTAAGTTTCTATGGACCCCCCAATGTGACATTTGCTTAGACGCCTTAAAGAAAAACTCACAATGGCACCCATCCTCCAATATCCAAAACATGATGGGAAATACCAAATGGAGACAGACGCCTCTGATGCATCCATTGGTGGAGTACTACAAATCAAAAACAATGATGGTGACTTCCTGCCTGTAGCCTGTGAATCATACAAACTGACAGAAAGCAAGTGCCAATACCCTATACATGACAAAGAGTTGTGTTGTGTTCTGAGGCGCGGCACATATACACAACAGGGAATCCTAACCTTAGGATTGGATTTTTACTAAGTCTTGGTTAGAATGACAGGGAAGACTATGCAATTAACTTGTGGCCCTGATGGAATAATATCTACTAGAGGTGGCTAGAGAGGCGCCAAAGTACTGGGAGACACAAAGACAAAAATGTTAATAGAACTTAATTTTTATTGTTGATTAGGAAATTGAATATATAGTGGTTTGCAACACCACAAAAAAATACCAGGACTGTAGGATCACTTGCCACAAGTATGAGTGGGGCAAGTGAGTTGCTCAGAATCAGGAAACCAAACAATTTTATTTCCCAGTTTGGATACAGACTTGTTTTGAGAGGCAAAAGCAAAAGAGAGAGATTTTTCCTCAAAATAACCCACCAAAGGCAAAATCAAAACATAGTGAATGGCAACATTCACAACATTGCCCCCCTCTAGATTGGCCCTAGTGGGTGATACTTGCAGAGGAACTTGGCATGTACTCAGGCAAACAGACAATAACCAAAGTGGAGTTTCATGGTGTACTCAGACCCTTGTTTAAAGGTCACTTCTAAAGGGCCAATCCACAGTGAGTCCAACTTATGTGCGCAACCACCTACTCTGTGTTGATAGTAAAGTAAATGATCACCAACATCAAATTCAGGCAGGGGGGAGCGTCCATCATTATTGGGAGAGAACTCAAGCATCTTAGTCTTGTAGGCAGAAGTGTAAGCAGAAGCCTGGATATCAATGATTTTGTTAACTAGATCCTTAATATGCTCATCAGAGTTCAAGGCCTTATCAGAGGAAAGTAGGGGGCCCAGGAGCAACAGAGTGGTAGCCTCACACCCATACAGCATAGTAAAGAGGGAATACCCAGTGACCCAATGTTTGCTAAGGCAATAGGCAAAGAGAGCAGCAGTTAAGTATAGATCCCAGTTTGCAGCATTAGAGTAAGTGAGTTTCCTCATGATAGAAACCAGGGTCAAGTTTGCACGCTCAACTTCCACATTGGTAGAAGGATTATAGGGGGCAGAGAAAGACTGGTGGGAACCCAAGGCTTCAACAACAGAGGTTACCAACTTGACATTGAAGTTATTCTCATTGTCAGACAACAACACTCAAGGTCAGCCATGTTAGAAGAATATATCTTGCAGCAGAAAGGCGGCAGTTGTCTTAGCAGTGATGTCTTTAATAGGGCGAGCTTCTACCCACTTGCTAAAATGATCAACAACAATTAGGATAAAGCAGCAACCAGAGCAGGAACAGGGGAGAGGCTCTACAGCGTCAATGATGACAGTGAAAAATGCATGTTGAGGGGGAACCAGCTTGAACTTGTGAGTGGAAGCTTGAGGTTGCTTTAGCTGGTAATTGTGACAACTAGCTATGACGTCTGGAATCATCAGGCAAAGATTTCCCCAGAAATAGTTTTTCTGGAGCCAGTCATAGGTCTTGACAATGCCTCCATGTCCCATCTCCTTATGAGCTTGGAGCACCAGTAAAAGGCAAAGGCTAGGCTGTACATAAGGCAGGTATTGATCTTGCACTTTCTTGAAAAGCTGATTGTTGCAAATGAGTGTATCCTTAAATAGCCTGAATAGGGAAATTCAAACTTCCTCTGTCTTGCTCTCCCAAGAGGAAGAATACCCAATTAGTTCAAACAGTCAATCAGCCTCAGCAGGGTGTAGAGGGAGGATGGGCATTCTGGATAAGCCATTGGTGTTCTGATGTTGAATCCTGAGACAATGTAGCACAGTAAAGTTGTAACCTTGCAGGCAGAGAGCACATCTAGCTAGTTGTCCTTCTGGCTCTTTCAGCTGTTGTAACCACTTAAGGGAGGCGTGATCAGTGACCACTGTAAAATGGGTGCCATACACATAATAACAGAACTGCTTGACTGCATGTAACACAGTGAGACACTCTTTCTCCATAATGCTGAAATTTTTCTCATGCTTGTTTAGGACACAAGAAGTATAAGCCACAAGGTGATCTACACCCTCATTTTCTAGTTGAGCTAAGATGGCCCCAATAGCTAGGTCACTAGCATCACTGTATAGGATGAATTCCTTATTGTAGTCAGGGTACACTAGGATGGGAGCCCCTTTGAGTTTTTGTTTGAGGGTTCAAAGGCTTGCTGCTGACTGGCAGTCTATCTGAAGGGGACATTGCATAACAGCTGGACCAAAGGTTTGCTTGTATCAGCAAAGTCAGGGATGAACTGTCTGTAGTAAACCATCACACCCAGGAAGACTTGCACCTCTCACAGTTTAATGGGTGGAAGCATCTTGTTGATGGCCTCAATCTTCTTGGTCATTGGGCAAATACCCATCTGGGTTACCTCATGGCCCAAGAATTCAAGACACTCTTTGAAGAAAGCACACTTAGATGGTTTCAATTTAAGGCTAGCCTCTCAAATCTTTATAAACCTTCTTTGAGGTGATTCAAGTGATCTGTAAAGGTAGCGCTGAAGACTGTTATATTATCCAAGTATACTAAGATACATGAGAGCTTCAGGTCACAGAGGATGTAGTCCATGGCTTGTTGGAAGGTAGTCCTGGCATTACAGAGTCCTTGGGGCATACATGTAGGCTCAAAAAATCCCTTGGAGGTGTTGAGTGCAGCCTTATGTCTATCATTGGAAGAGAGATTGACTTGCCAGTACCCCAAAGCTAGGTCCTTGGCGGAGAAGAACTTGGAGCCTCCAAGGCAATGAAGAGCATCATTGATATGTGGCAAGGGGTAGAAATTCTTTTTTTAAGGAATTCAACCTTTGATAGTCCATCACAATCCGGTGGCCTCCATCCTTTTTCTTCAAGATGAGCAAGGGGGAGGCCCAAGGGCTTTGGGAAGAAGCCAGTAACCCAGCGTCTAATAGTTATTTGAGATCTTTAGACACCTGAGCGTCCTCTACTCAGCTGCAACAGTAAGGTTTAGCTTGAAAGGGGTAGCATCACCAGTATCAATCTGGTGAATAAAGCCTTTAGATAGACCATAATCAGTGCTATCCTTAGAAAAGATATCTGGAAACTGGTCTAGAAAATCAAGCACCTCCTTCTGTTGGACCAGAGATAGCTGAGGGAAATCCTGCGCAGTGAACAAGGATAGGACTTGGGGCTCATCCTCAGGTAAGTTAAAGTCCTGAAATGTACCAAAGGGGTGTAGTGATAAGACATCAGGAGTATTCAGCAACTTGCCATAACCAACAACCTGCCCTCTAGACACATGTATGGGGAGAGCAGTTAAGTAGGATACCATTAATTAAACAGGGTTTTTGTGAGAGACATCCAAGATCCTGGTACAGAGGTAAGGTTTGTTGCGGCCTAGCAAGGGAGGAGAGTAAAGCTCCAGGAACGTACACTCAGGTAACTCATATGATATTTTGAGAGTCTAGGATGGCTTGCAAGCCAGGGGGAATAGTCACAGAGGAGGTAGCCAGGAGAGGAATCCCCACAGATGCAGGACAAGCCATAGGGAGACACTTCATGTTGGATGAGTGGGTGTGGTATTTTATAGTGAAAAGACCAGTGGGATATTCCAAGGCATACATCTTGAGGCGCTTCCTGGGAACTTTGACAGGCTCTTCAAAGATCAGAGGGACTTTGCACCCTAAGATAGAGAGGTAGCCATCCTTCAGGTTGATGATCCCATTGTATTCTTTAAGGAACTGTGTACCAACTAGGAGATCATAACTCTCATTCTTCAAAACTACAGCAGTCGCAGCCAAGAGTAGCTTGTCAAACTGCATGGGAAGAGCAGAACAAGCCCCTATAGTGCAAGTCATAGATAGACTAGCTGTACCATATGACTGGTGATAGTTAAGGTTGGGGGAAAGTTTGAGCTTCTTGACAAGATTTGAGGAGACAACGTTAACAGGAGATCTAGTGTCCAAGACAGCCTTGATCTTCACCTTTTAGATGGATATTTCTACATGAGTGGTAGTAAAACCAAAGGGAAGAAGGACAGCCAGGATATCCTGGGATTCTGCTATATCTTTGTCCCATTTTTCAGTCATGTATCTCAAGCCTGGAAGCTCCTTATAGACAGTCTGGAGAGGAAGCAAAACTGAAACATTCTTGAATAAAGTGTTGGCAATTTTCAGCAGCTTCTTTTATGACTCTACAAGCACAGAAGACCTCTTAGCTTGAGTGAGGTATAAACAAGAGACAACCTCTTTGGCTTCAGACAAAGGTTTGGCAGTTGTTGTAACTTTTCCAGAGCGTAACTTATCAGGGACTGCAATGGTTTTGGGGACAGCAAGAACTGAATACCCATAAGCATCAGGATCTTCAACATCTAAATTGACCATATCAGAGCCGTCAGAGATATTGTGGAACATCAGAAGAATGGGAGGAGCCTCAGTGTCAGCAGGATCAGAGTCAGCCATGGAGGGAGAATTGAAGGAGAATGGTAAGAATTGTCAACCAAGAGTGTCTCTGCCTCTAGGTTGACTGTTCTTGTCCCGCCTGTTCCTTGGGATCAGCTCCTTCAACCCAAGAATTGGTGCAGACTTGAGAATGGTGACCTATCTGACCACAGCTATGGCAACCTTGACGTCTAGGAGGGTTTTGTGAATTCATGGTGAGGATGCAAGGGCCACGGGAAGACAAACCAGAATTAGAGGTGGCACAATTCTCCTGCACAACAGTCAAGAATGGGTAAGGTACATATCCTGCAACAATGTCTTTATACTCTTCATAGAAGAAAGCATGAATTTATGAGCATTAAAGTGAAGATACAGAAGCTGATTAACCTTGAGGTCTTGAGCGCAAGCCATGTAAGCTTCATGCGCTGCCAATTGTCTGCTTGTTATCAGTTGCTGACCTTCCATGTAGAATCTATCTGTAAATTCAGATAGAGTCTCCTTAGGTTTGAAAGCAATGTGCATAAAGGCGTCCTTCTTAACTTCCAAACTAAGGTCATCATCAAACTTGTTGATCAGAAGCTGCTTCATTTCCTCTCAAGTTTCAATGGTTGGTAACTCAGGCACTACTACCTCCTGAAAGGTTGGGTGCAGGCAGGTTAGGATGTGTTCCTTTTTAACCTCATTAGAGGCTCTCCTCATGGCAGTTTAATAGATAGTTAGGAAAGCTGCAATGGTCAATGTTTTGGGATCAAAGACTTGCTTAAAGGTAGGCTTAAAACGCGCTTCTGGAGTTAGGCCACCATTGTTGCTATTGAGTACATTTATGCGCGGGGAGAATTCTTCTTCAGATTCAGAGGGGGGCTGTCTGGCCCACAGCTGACAAACACTCTCTTCAAGAATAGTCAAGGTCTCATCAGTGTGGGAACGCTTATTATTAGATAAAGTAGTCTGTTGCTCAGTGACATCTAGGCGTTGACCCTGGGTTGTCACTACTGTGGAGAGCTCATCCAGTTAGAAGATAAGGGAAGTTCCCACTGAGAGGCAAGGGGCAAACCAGTCATTTACTGAGTCAATTAATTCACTCATTTCCTGTACATCCTTGTTAAGTTCAGAGTGGTCTTGTTGCAAGTGGTCCACCTCATTAGCCAGAGCAATCAACTATCTAGCACAATGAATTTAGGGAGCTCCTGGCAGGCCAGGCAACAGCTATCTTCATCAGTGATCCCAACTGGACTAGCAACAGTTGCCACCTTTTTGCGTAAGGCAGCAACTTCTTGCTGTAGATCAGCAACTTGAGTTGTCAAAGCAAGCACCTGGGGATCTGGATGAGGTGCTTTGTTAGGGCAACTTTGACTGTGAGTAGTTGCTTGCAGCTCTCAAATGGCATCCCATAGCTTCTGTTCTCTATCTACCAAATTTTCAGGTGGGAGAGAGGGTGTAAAATCTGTCTTGGGTGTAGACAATTCATTCACTTGAGTCTGGAGCTTGTTAATTGCAGCAGCAGTGGCATCCCTCTCTTGATTAAACTCTTCACTCAGCTTAAGAAGGCCTTTGGCAGCAATATCTGCTACTTGCTGTAATTGGTTGAAAGAGTAAGCGCTGAAAACATTGAGATGTTTTACAAGTTGTTTGAAGTTGGTAAGATAGGTGTTCAAAGTAGAATCTACTTGAGCTCACCAGTGAGGTCTAGCTGGGGGGTTTCATGTAGACGCTTCCTGACATATTCAGGGATGCACTGGCACATTTGCTCAATGGAATTAACTAAGCAAGTTTGGGAAGTGACATAGTGTCAGGGATTCACTTGATAGGAAACAATTTCCCTACCTGGTGGGCCAAAGCCCCTAAGTTGAGCCTGGCTATTACAGATCCAATAGATACTATGATCATGGCAAGATGGCCTAAGTGGCCCAGATAGGCAAATATTCCCATCATAGAGTTGAAGCAACCTAGAAGGTAGTATACCACCACATAGGTTAGCAGGTAGAATGAAGCATTGGGTCTAACCAGCAAAGGTTTGGTTGGAAGAGGAGTGGAGGAACAACCATAGTAGAATTTGTGTCCCCAGTGACCAGAGGGGTATTTAAACCACCCATGAACAAGAGACTCCTTCTGGTGGGCATTGTCTGGGGATGAATTGTGCCAGTCTGTAATTAGAGTGGGTTCTCCAAGGCTAGCACCACAGGCAAGAAGGAGACTAGAAACCAGAACAGGAATGGAATTCCTTTCATGGTTTCAAAATAAGATTCAAAGAGATAGGTGTGGACAGAGATAGGATAAAAAATTCTTTATTTTTGGAACAAGTAAAAATGATAAATATGGCTCACTTAAATAACCTCAAAATAGAGGCTGGAACATTTCAAGTGGCTATTGGGAGTAAGAGGGATTTGCAGAAGATTATCATGATTATTCTGAATGAAACTAATAACTGGGTTATCTGTGCCTCAAAATGTGCCTTGAGGATATTAATTATGATATTGGTGAGATCAGAGTAGAAAGACAATGCCACAAGATTGAAGACAATTAAGCGGTGTAAATGCTTAATCTTTGAGAAGATCAAGTGCAGAGCCAGGTTCAGGAAAGTAACAAGTGAATTCAAAAATAAAAAGGAAGAAGAAACCAGTCAATCAGGATCCAAGCTGTAAGTGACGTGTCTAGGAGTTTTACTAATGTTTTTGAAAGCAAAACCAGAGTTGAAAGCAAAAATTGAATATAAGAATTCAAAATAAATAGGTAAATTAAGTTGAATAATTGAATCTGTACTAACACTGGGCCCTTCCTTAGGGTTCTGGGTTCAATTCCTATTGGGTTCTAGACTAAAATACAACATGTTTCCAATTAATTGGTTGTTGTGTTGCTTTGCTGTAATTACAAATATCATCCATAAAATTAAGGTAGTCAGGGAAAGAATCCCTGACACTATCCTCCCCAGGAAGGCCCTTCCCTTCTAAAGTCTTCTTGTAGTGTAAGAGGACTTTGGATGCGTTCTCTAGGTTCTCTTCTGGTTCCCAGGAGTTGGATTCTACCTCATAGCCCTTCCATTTTACCAGGTATTTGACGTTTGCCTCAAGAGATGCGGTGATTGAGGATGTCTTCTACTTCCCACTCAGGAGTATGGTTCAAGATGACAGGAGAAGGATCCTTGTGGATCATGTCAGATGATGAACCCTTGAATTTAGACAAAAGGCTGATGTGGAAAACGTCATGGGCGGAGGAGCCTTTAGGGAGTTTGAGTCAGAAGTTAACATCAGAGCGTTGCTCAATAACCAACAGGGGTCCAATCTTCTTTGGACCTAGCTTTTGGCCTGGAATATCAAGGTTAAAGTTCTTGGCATTGAGAAAAACATAGTCTCTCACCTGAATGTCTTCAGGAGTTCTTCAATATTTATCAGCTTGGTTCTTGTACTGGAGGATGGATTTCTCTAGATGTGTCTTGAGGTACTGGGGATTCTTGAGTAACAAGGTTGCCCATTGGTGCGCAGAAGGAATAGTGTCTTTGATTGGAGGTTCAGGAAGGTCTTCAGGATTATATCCATATTTGGCAAAGAAGGGAGATACTACAATAGAGTCATGGTGATTGGTGTTGTAGCATAGTTAGCAAGCAGAAGTAGAGTTACCCAATCATCCTGTTGTAAGTTTACATAGTTTCTGAGGAAACTTTCCAGCACTTGGTTAACCCTTTCTGTTTGTCTGTTGGTCTGAGGATGAGAGGAGGTGTACATAAGAGTTTTAACATGTAACGCCTTCATTAATAACTGCCAGAACTTGGATGTAAATTGTGTACCTTGATCTGAGATGATGTTGTTGGGAATTCTGTGATTGGTGACTACATGAGTAAAGAGCATGTTTGCTGTGTCCTCTGCAGTTGCGCTTGAAGGATGTAAAGGTTGCATATTTTGTTAAATGACCCACTACCACAAAGATGCCAGTCATGTTGTTGCTTTCTGGAAGCTCCAAAATAAAATCTATGGATATGGATTACCAAGGACGCGGAGGAATAGGCAGTGGTTTGAGTAATCCTTGGGGCTTCATTGTGGAGGGTTTGTTGCAGCCGCACAATGCACATGTGGAGATATATTGGGTAACTGATTTCTTCATATTAGGCCATCAGTATCTTTGTTGGATTCTCTTGATTGTCTTGTGTATGCCCCCATGTCCTGTGAGGGGGGAATTGTGAAAGCTTTCCAGGATTTTTTGTCAGTGTTTGTTGGTTGGTACATAGAGGCTTCCATTCTTTGAGCATGATCTGTTGCTTAGCGTAAGGCCAGTAGTAGTGTTTTCCTTGTCAAGGGGTTGGGATGCCATGATGTCCTGGTACAAGGTGGATAGATAAGATAGGGTCATAATGTGGGAGAAGAACTGGTATTCAGAGGGTATCACATGTTCATTGTGTTTCCCATAAGACTGGATTGGGTCATCCAAATCCTCTTGTCTACTGATAGCTTCTGGTACTATGTTCTGGTGTCCTGGGGTTTACCTGATCTTGAAATCAAAGGCAAGTAGATTAGCAGCCCATTGGGCCAGGCTTGGGCTAACCTTCCTCTTCTCAGTGAAGTAAAGGAGGTTTTTATAATTGGTTCTGATTTTTAAAGAGAATTTACTCCCTTCTAAATAGTGACAATAGTGGTCCAAGGACTTGACAATGGTAAATAGTTCCTTCTCATACACATGATAATTTCTCTCTCTGTCAAGCAGCTTATAGGAGTAGAACACCACAGGGTGGAGTTCAATATCCTCCCCAAGCTGCAGTAACACCCCTCCTAGGGAAAAGTTGGAGGCATCTGTGTCAAAAAAAACCAACACTCAGGATCTGGGCAAAGAAAAACAGGGGCCAAGGTGAACAGCTTCTTGAGGGAATTGAACGCCTGATCAGCAACTGGCAACCAGACAAACAGAACCTTTTTGGAGGCAAGGTGAGTGAGAGGGAGAGCAGTAGCAGAGAAATCCTTGATAAATTTGTGGCAAAAGTTAGCCAGGCCTAAGAACCCGCAAAGCTTGGTATGTGTTGTAGGTCTAGGCCAGTCCAGGACTGCCTGTACCTTAGAGGGAGCAACTGCAAACCTGCCTGGGTTAATCTTGTATCCAAGGAACTCAATTTTGGTGACAAAAAATTTACATTTTTCAAGCTTACAAAACAATTTGTTGTCAATGAGTAATTGGAGGACCTCTTGTAGGTGTATGGTGTGGGCCTCCTTGGCCTGTGAGTATACCAGGATATTGTCTAGGTAGACAGCCACACAAACATCAAGTAGAGGGAAGAGTACCTCACTCATTAGGCCTTAAAAGGCTTCAGGGGCGTTACTCAGGCCAAAGGGCATTACCAGGTATTCATAAAGACCAAAGGGGGTGCAGACCGCTGTATTCCACTCATGGCCTTCAGCAATACATATCTGGTTATATGCACTGTGGAGGTCTAGTTTAGAAAAAGCCTTGGCGTGAGTAAGTCAGTTGGTCAGGGACTCTGCAGATGGTAAGGGGTTTTGGTTCTTAATGGTTATGGCGTTTAGTTTGGTGAAGTCCACAACTGGTCTCAACGTCCCATCCGCTTTCCCTAAAAAGAACATGGGTGATGAAAATGGAGAGTTGGATTGACACATAAATCCTTTGGCTAAGTTTTTGTCAAGGTACACCTTCATTGCATTACCTTGAGCTCAGTTCATGGGATAAAGCTTTCCCCAGGTAGGGGATGAGCCTGGTATAAAATCAATTCTCAGATTGGATGGTCTTCTTTCAGGGAGGACAGAACAGAGTTCTTTGCTAAAAGCCTCTTTCAAGTTGTGAATTTCCTTTGGAATAAAATCATGTGCAGGATCCCCCATAAGAAATAGGGAGTTCAAGTAAGCTGTGAAATTCTTTGGTGCCTGATGGTAAGGTCTCTTGAGAGGCGCTGTGGTTGGCTTCTCATGGGAGTGAAGCGTGACTGAATTAGTATCCCAGTTGAACTGTAACTTGGCCTCTAAAACCAGGGGAATCCCAACACTAACAGAAAGACCAGGTTAAAGAGAGTAGAGGTGGGTAGGCAGTATGAGTTGTTCCCTACTTGAGCGTGGAGAGGTTTGACAAGGCGTCCTACTTGGGCAGGTGTGCCTTTGGCCAGTCTTATGGAGGCTACCCCTGATGTCCTGAAACCTAAGGATGTCAAAAGGTCTTGATCAATGAAGTTCCCCATTGCTCCTGTATCAATCAGGGTGTAGCTTGAAGTAGCTTTGAATTTGTGGTCTAGAAAAACTGGCAAAAGAGCGTAAGACTGGGTTGAAGATTTATTGACATCTGTGGTAGAAAGAAGATGGCCTGAAGCAGTTTGTACCTTGGAAAGTGCCTGGTTGTCTTTAGCAGAATGCCATGATTGTCCACAGTAAAGGCACAGTCCTTCTTGAGCTCAACGTTGTTTCTATTTGGGGGCCAATTGGTAACCTCCCCCAGGTTTTGGGACTAATCCCTTAGGAACCTCGGCGGGGGATGGTGAGTTTTGGGCAAGCAGAGTCTTGGTGTTGTTCCAAGAAGGGAGCTGTTTTACCTTGGAGGACCATTTCAAGACCTCTTTGTTGAGCTCAGAGAACTTATCAGGTAGTACATGATGGGACAGGAAGTTCTTGAGATCAGGGGACAGCTTCTTTTGGAAAAGGTAGCAAGCTTCAGAATCAGTCATTTCAATAGCTTGTTTGAGGCAAGAGAATTTGTCAATATAGTCCTTGGTGACCATTCAGCCTTGATACAGATTCATTATAAAGTCTCTGAGTTCTTTGGTAGTTTGTGATGGTACTAACGTAGACATTAAAGAATCACAAAAGGCCAGATGTTCGTCCAGGAATTTTCTCCCCTTGGAGAGTAGCTTTGGCGTACCAGATGCGGGCCTTACCAGTGAGCTTTTCAACCACGTGATGTAACTTCTGTGCGTCAGTCTGGAATTGTGCAGGAGATGTTTCAAACAGTGACTGTGAGAAAACCGGAATCATAAGGGTTTTTTCCTTCATTGTTGTTGGGGGATACTGCCAAAATCTGGTTTAGTACCACTGTCTAATTTTGAACCTGTTGAGGTGAGGGCTTCTTGGAGGCAGCAGAGGTCTTTGCCTTAGTGAAGAGTCAAACAAGATGGTAGATGGTAAGACTGAGGATAGCAGTAATCAAGGTGACCACCAGGCTCTTGATGAGTGCAATATAAAGCAGTTAATGTCAGGGATCCAACCCATGGGGGGTTCCTGAGAACTTGCGGGCGGATGGCCCACAGGCCCAGCAGGGAGAGCCCACCACAGGATTGGGGCTATCTTTAAAACATAAAATAACAATTTTCCAAGGTCTGCCCAAGGTCTGCTTGTAGGCACCATAAAATCAATCAATCCATTGAGGGTAATATACATCACCCCAAATACTTGGGTGGAAGTGGATTCATCAGTGGCAACATATTCTTGCGGGCAGTTGGGCCGCAGGGTGTGGGGCGGCGTCATTGGAACCAAATATGCGGGCAGTAAATTATACTTGTCTTGGAATAGCAGAGGGTGCTGGATAATTTTGGTGCCTTCTCTGTAAAGGACTTCTGTCTCTCTAGTTCTAGCTTCAGGATTGTGGATTAGGATCTCCTCCAGAGTAAACTCCAAATTTTCCGGGTTGGGTGGGTACTCGGTAAAATGTACTGGACCAAAGGGCGCTCCTGGTGGACAGTAAAGTTTGGGCAGCTGGTCCGTGGTTTCTTGGTGTAGGTGAGCACAGGGAGCAGAGCCGCAAGGAGTAGACTGTAGATGAAGTAAAACTAATAACAAGTATGGTATGATCTGGTTGAACTAAAGTTTCATGTCACTTTATTGCAAGGATGGCAATGGACATTTTCCTGGCGGCCCAGGGTATAAGTATATCCATCTGTCATGGTAAAACTTTCACAAATTCTGTCAGCCCAGGTTTTCCCAATTACCAGGTCTTCCCAGTCTTTGGTGGTATCAATTGCGGGGTTATTTCATTGGCTGGCTCAAAATGAGGAAGCTCAAATTCCCTAGTCAGGTTGTGGGATTGGTTGCCTCTGGGTGGCCCGCGTTCTATGGGAAAATTCTCTGTTTCCCCTTCTGTGCAGGCCTGAGTTATTTTGGAATCAGTGGCTGGGCCTGCCGTCAATTGGCTGTCTTATCAAGAACCCCCAGTGTGGAGAGTATTGGCGTAGGTACATTTGGTTCATCAAGCTTAAAAGGATTTTACAAAGTCAAATCCTGTTCTGATTCAAGCCCAAAAAACTGTGGGCGGCCAGGTGGCTGGCCCTGCAGGTTGGCGGCCCGCGAGATGCCAGGGTTCAAGTTTCATATTTGGGGCTTTTTGATAAGCATAGTTGATAAGAGTTTATCACTTGTGACAGGTAACTTGAAGGGGTTGCTTCTGAGCTTCTAAGTAAGAAGCTCAAGATGGGTTCCAACAAACTGTCAGGGAACCACTTGATAGGGAAAAAGTTCCTCACCTGGTGGGCCAAGGCCCCTAAGTTGAGCCCTGCTATTACTGATCCAATGGGTACCATGATCATGGCAAGATGGCCTAAGTGGCCCAGATAGGCGAATCTTCCCAGCATAGAGCTGAAGCAACCCAGCAGGTAAAATCCTGCCACATAGGTTAACAGATATAATGAAGCATTGGGTCTAACCAGTGAAGGTTCTGATGGAGGAGGAGGAGGAGGAGCAGAAGAACAACCATAATAGAATTTGCACCCCCAGTGACCAGAGGGGAATTTAAACCAACCATGGGAAAGTTATTCCTCCTGGTGATAATTGTCTGGGGATGAATTATGCCAGTCTGTAGTTAGAGTGGGGCTCTCCAAGGCTAGAACCACAGGAAAGAAGGAGGCTAGAAATCAAAACAAGAATGGAATTCCTTTCATGGTTTCAAAATAAGATTCAAAGAGATAGGTGTGGACAGAGATAGGATAAAAAATTCTTTATTTTTGGAACAAGTAAAAATGATAAATATGGCTCACTTAAATAACCTCAAAATAGAGGCTGGAACATTTCAAGTGGCTATTGGGAGTAAGAGGGATTTGCAGAAGATTATCATGATTATTCTGAATGAAACTAATAACTGGGTTATCTGTGCCTCAAAATGTGCCTTGAGGATATTCATTATGATATTGGTGAGATCAGAGTAGAAAGACAATGCCACAAGATTGAAGACAATTAAGCGGTGTAAATGCTTAATCTTTGAGAAGATCAAGTGCAGAGCCAGGTTCAGGAAAGTAACAAGTGAATTCAAAAATAAAAAGGAAGAAGAAACCAGTCAATCAGGATCCAAGCTGTAAGTGACGTTTCTAGGAGTTTTACTAATGTTTTTGAAAGCAAAACCAGAGTTGAAAGCAAAAACTGAATGAAAGAAGTCAAAATAAATAGGTAAATTAAGTTGAATAATTGAATCTGTACTAACACTGGGCCCTTTCTTAGGGTTCCAGGTTCAATTCCTGTTGGGTTCTAGATTAGAATACAAAATGTTTTCAATTAATTAGTTGTTGTGTTGCTTTGCTGTAATTACACATATCATCCATAAAATTAAGGTAGTTGGGGAAAGAATCCCTGACATATAGTTGCACTAATTGTCTGACACCAAGGAAAACAGGGAGTGGATCCACTGTTAATAAGCAGCAAACTGGTCCCAGTGATGAGTGACAGCTGCTTGTAGAGACAAAAACTCCTGAACCTGGAGTCCTAGCACCATTTGATGGTGGGTTAAGACGGGTTGTAAAAGAAGGACAATAGGTGCTCAGCAGAGCCAGCTGCTGAGAGAAGACGCTGTGGAAACTGCAGAGCCACAATCAATTCATACTATTCTGCTTGACTTGTTGCAACTGAACCAATGAGGATTCAGTATTTGGAATTGGGGAAGACAACAGTCCATTAGAAAGGAAAGAATAATAAGAATAAGGTATCATTTATTGTAGAGTATTGTGATTAATATACCATATGGGGAAATCCACAAGGCCACACAGGGGTGGCATAGTGGGAAGTTCCATGTAAGTTTTAGCCAAGGAATAACTCATGCGGGAATCAGCAAGTCAAATTGTAAATGCTCCTAATTAGGATGAAGTACCAGTCATTTGATATTGCCATCAGATTCTCCCATAACGTTAGATACGTCAAGGGGCAGCTCATCAAGCGCCCCCTGTGTATTGTAAGATACAATAGCAGGTGAGTCCAGAAACTTGGTTGCAACACCCCCTTGCCCCCTGCTTGTTGTCAGACACCAAGTCCAGAGTCTGCGGGAGGTCTGGGAAGGTCCACCCAAACAGCCTTTGTGTGGGGATGGCGTGGCAGGGACGCAAGCAATCATGGTGAAGCTTCTTGGTATTCCCTTGGGCGGTTTTAAGTTGATAGGTATGATTGTCATAGACAGTGACAATCTTGAAGGGCCCTAGGTGGTTGGGCTCTAACTTGGCAGAATTGAGGTTGAGGGTGTAGACAGGTCACCTACGGCGTATCTAGCTTTGAGGTGCTTTGTCCCCCCTGCAATTTGCTTGTGTTCAATTTCCTGGGCTTTGGCATGCCATTGATCTAGGGATAGGGTTGTTACTAGGGGAGGCTTGTTGGGAACCCTGGACCGTAGCTTTTCCTGTTCAACTTGTCAAGGGTCTAGATGCATGAGTATTCCAGCTATTGCCATCACACCTAACATCCAGTCATTGCCCAATTTGGTGCCTTTCCAATATGCCGTTTGACATACCATAAATGGCAACAAACCAATATCACATGACTGTCCAGGTATCCAACAACTTGAACCCATCCAGCACATGACCAGCCCCCAGGTTTGATCCAACTAATACCCCTGCCACAGCTAAGTCTATATAAGCCTAAAGTATCATCCAATAAAACATACTCTTCCTCTCCTACTTTTTATATTTGAAGCTTCCCCAAAAAGGCGCTCCTTATCACTGGTAGCACTACAGTTTTTGACCACACCAATGAAAGAGAGAATGGCTGACCAAAACCTGCCCACCTTCGCCCATGTACTCAACCAGGCCACATCCCAGGAGACCTGGAAAACGTACTTCCACACTCACGACATTGATGAAGATATTCCTAGTGGATGCATCATATTTGAAGACTGGTCATGCCCAAAGCATGCACCAAGATAATTCAATACAGTCTCTCTCTTCAACCACAAACAAACGCACAACCACCTATCACAGGTGAAGTTACCAACACCAAATAAATTGGTATTGACAAGTTTTTTGGTAAAAACAAAGAAAACATCATCAACTGGCTAGACCACACAGCCACTAAACTCCGCGCCAGCCGCATCTCTCATGAGAAATGGATCCAGGAAGCCAGCAAGCGCCTATACAAGGCTGCAGATAACTGGTTTGCCACCTGGGTTGGCTCACAAACCAACAACCAGCTTGACAACTAGGAAGAGTTCAAAGCTGATATCACCCACAATTTCTGCGTCACCAAATCTATTCAAGATATTGCAATACAGCTCAGTGATCTTCCTCAAAAGATTACTATCACAGCCTACGCCAACAAATTTGAAGAAATATGTTGCAAAATCCAAAACCCAGCACAAGCTGGCAATGTACACACCAGAGCATCATTCATCAACAGAATCAAACCCTCTGTTGCTGCCCTCATCCGCCCAGAAGCAAATACCTCCATGCCTGCGCTCATTGCTGAAGTCAAACACACTAAAAAACACGCCAGCATGGAATATGCTGCATGCAACGGCTACCGCTCCTCAAACAGCAATGGCATAGAAAACGCCAATGTCAATAAACGCAAAATACTAACCATAACAACAGCAACTCTAATTGTAATAACGGCAATCTTAGCCAAAGCGCAAACCACTCCCATCCTAAGAAAGAGGACACCGCCAAAGCTAATAATGCTGAAGTAGCAACCCGCTACAAATATGAGCCCACATTCTCTGACCTCAAAGGTCTCAAAACAGAGAAACAGAGAAAAGAGGAGGGGAAACAGGCTTAAGTGCCCCTGTCTCCCCCCAACACAATAAGAAGAAGTACCAAGGCACAAACTTTGCTGCTTGCATCCCCCGTGTCCTGCAATCCTCCATTTTTATGAACGTAAAAATAAAGATTGCTCACAACTTCTTGTCTTTCCGTGCACTTACAAATCACATACGCATAAAATTTTATTTGACTCTGGTGCACAACACACTATGGTTAGCAAACCTTTTGTAACCAAGTACAAAACACCAGTTGTCAAATCCAACTTCAAATACGCCAGAATGGCAGACAAATCAAAAGTTCTACTCAAAGGCCAAACAACTCCCTTCATAATTGACCTCCAAGAAATACAAACGTCTATCAAAGGACTTGTCATGAACATCAAAAATTACGGCATTGTAGCAGGCATGAACTGGTTCACTTGAGTGAATCCCAGCGTATGTTGGAAAACAAAAACCATGACAATAAAACACAATGTAGTCAATTTCAACATTCTCAAAGAACCCAACAACCTAATTCTAAGAGATACAGTATTTGTCCAAGTCATAAATCAAGATGACTCTGAACATCTAACCAAATATAGTACCCTCCACATGATGAGGTACTCCAAATTTAATAATATACAAACACAAAAGATCAAATGCCCAGAACTCGCGGCACTCCTAAATGAATACGCTCATGTATTCAAGGAAGAACTCACAGAGTTACCCCCCAAACAAGAGGTCAAAAATGGCATCAACTTATGCAAAGCCATGACCAAACCTGCAACCCTCTACAGACTCTCTCCCATGGAGACCCAAACACTTGAAGCCCACATTGAGAACAATTTAGCCAAATGATTCATTTGCTTGTCTGAATCCCCGTGGGGGGCAGAAGTTTTCTTTTTAAAGAAGAAAGAAGGATCCCTTTGCTTAGTTACTGACTACAGAGCACTAAACCCAAGTACAGTAAAGAATAAATACCCACTTCCCCTCATTAAAGACCTATTTGCAAGGCTCTCTGGAGCAAAAAAATTCTCGAAAATTGACCTCACATCTGGGTATAACCAAGTTGAAGTCAAAGAGAAGGACATACCAAAGACCATGTTCTGCACGCAATTTGGGTCATTTGAATGTAAAGTAATGAACTTTGGGATGACCAAAACTCCCGCAATTTTTTTCACCATGATGAACCAAGCACTAAACAGCCTCTCAAACACATTATGTTACCTCAACAACATCATCATATTTTCAAAAACAAAAGAGGAACACCCCACGCATGTCTGCAAGACACTTGATCAACTTGCAAAGCACAAACTTATTGCAAAACCAAGTAAGTGCCAATTTATGGAAAAGGAACTCCTGTTCTTGGGCCACATTGTCTCTGACGGTGGCATCAAAGCAGACCCAGATAAAATAAAAGTCAAATAACATGCAACACCCCACCTCTATGAAACAAGTATGATGTTTTCTTGGTATGGTAGCTTATCTAAGGAAATACATCAAAGACTGTGGAAAATTCACCACACCAATCAATGACCTAACCAAAAGTAATGCCAAAAAGAAATTCATCTGGACTCCAGAATGTGACAAGAATTTTCAACTATTAAAACAAGCTTTGATTGAAGCACCAATCTTGCAATACCCTAATAACAACAGGTGCTACAAGCTTGAGTCAGACACTAGTGACACCGCCATTGGCGCAGTCCTACGCATCCGCCAGCCAGGGCAGCAAAATTTCCTGCCAGTATGTTACAAAAGCAGAAAACTAACAAACACTGGGAAGAGATACCCAATACACTATGAAGAATTGCTAGCAATATATAACACATGCAAGAAATGAAGATGTTACCTCAAAGGACACTTAAACGTCTGAGTGCTAACTGACCACAAATCCTCAATCTATTTCAAAACTCAGAACGCACTCACACGGCGCCAAGCCAAATGAATGTTCTTGCTGGAACAGCTTAACCTGGACATCCAATACAAAAAAGGGGCAGAGCTGGTAACAGCCAATGCTCTCTCTAGGCTATGCCAGCCAAGAGAAGATCACCTTGACAACCTGGACCCTGACTGGCCCAACCTATACAACACTGAGTACAAGACAAAAGGAAAGGATCCCTCCACATATCAACTAATCCACAATATGCTAGTAAGGAATGAAAAACATTTCCACTGATCAAATGGAACAGTATACTGAATCATCAAAGATAAACACATTCCATACATCCCACTTGCACAAAGAGTTGACATTATACTAAGACACCATTGTCTTCTAGGACACACAAAGGCTAACAACCTATACCTCACACTGAAAGAGATAGTATGGTGGCCCAACCTGAAGCAAGACATAATCAATGTTCTAAAAAAAGTGTACAGTATGTGAAAAATACGCCAGCACCAAGGCGCCACAGCCAACAGTTAACCCAGTACCTGACCCTGAACCATTTAAGGTTTGGGGACTGGACGCAGTGGGACCCTTTCAAAAAACCAAAACAAATCAATGTTTCCTAATTGTAGCCATTGACTTTGCCACACGTTGGCCCATCTGCTGGGCAACAAAAGATCACAAGGCAGAAACAATAAATTGATTCATCAATAAAGCAATCATAGCAGACTACAGCACTCCAGACTACATCATAACAGATGGAGCAAAAGAGCTAACAGGCCACAGGCCAACAGCAGAGTTGAACGCCTTAACAGCAGCCTTATCAGAACCCTGGAGAAAATAATGGATGGCAAAGCCAAAGACACATGAACGCTATACGTGAAACATGCATTACTAGTATCCTGGGTTTGTACCAATCAAGGGACAGGCTACTCACTGTTTGAACTAACATACAGGTACAAGCCAGAAATAGTCACCCACAATAACCAGCCATATGTAAAGATCCCCCCAGGGAAACCTCCCACAGTAGAACAGGAACCAGCTCTACAACACATACGCCTCAAAGCCAAACTGGCTGAAATAAAGAGACTCAAAACTCAAAAGGGTAACCTCAACAGAGGACCCACTCCCCATCAACTCCCCCGTATGGGTCCTAGCTGGGAACAGAAAGAAACTAGAATCAGTACACAGGGGACCAGGAAGAATCATCAGATACTGACCAGACAGGAACACTTACCTGGTTAAGTTCCAGGGTGCCAAAGAGCCCATCACCAAAAAGTACCACAGATCTTGCCTCCGCCCTAGCAAAGGAGAACACTTGATCCAGTTTGTGCCCACTAGTAAACAACTCCAGGAACATCAGGCGGCAGCCATCAAGACAAAGCCCCCTCCTGATGTAACCAAGTAACCCCTTAAGGGAGGGGTGTGTCAAGGGTCTGGATGTAAAAGTATTCCGTCTATTGCCATCACACCTAACATCCAGTTATTGCCCGATTTGATGCCTTTCCAATATACCATTTGACATACCGTAAATGGCAACAAACCAATATCACATGACTGTCCAGGTATCCAACAACTTGAACACATTCAGCACATGACCAGCCCCTGGGTTTGGTCCAACTAATATCCCTGCCACAGCTAAATCTATATAAGTCTAAAGTATCATCCAATAAAATATACTTCTTCTCCTCCTACTTTTATATTTGAAGCTTCCCCAAAAAGGCGCTCCTTATCAAACTCCAGCCAGACTGTCAGGCGTCCTGAAGGCCAGGGTGCTGGGGCTAAACCCTGTGCCCCTGTTGATTCCTGCTCATAAGATAAGTAGAGCGGTGGGCAGGTGTTCAGTCCATGCGGTGTTGGGGTGCTCTTGTGAGAGCTTGGCAATCAGCTGAACCAGGGAGAGATTTAACCGTTCTACGTGTCCATTGGCTTGAGGATAGTAGGGGTTGTAACTATACGTTGGAGTGCGTTCTTGGTGCAGTATGCCTTCATGACATGTCCAAAAAGTTTGGGGCTGCCATCTGTGATGAGAAGTTTAAGTTGTCCAAAGCAGGCCACTATTTCTTTGCCAATGAAGCGGGTGATGGTGGTGGCGGTGTGGTTAGTTGTGGCCCAGGCCACTGGCCAGCAAGTAAAGTAGTCAATGGCAGTGATAATGTACTTCTTCCCCAGTCTGTCTTTGGGGAGTGGCCCCACAATGTCAAAGGTCCACTGCTCAAAGGTTTCCATGGCCTTGATAGGCAGGACAGACTTTGGGAGAGCAGGTTTAGACCTGTTCTTTTCACACAACACACATGTTTCAAGAAGATCCAAGATGTCTTGACGCATGCGCGGCCACCAAACCTTTTTCTTCATGATTTTGAAGAGGTTACATCCTATGATGTGACCCAGGGTTTGGTGATAGTGCAGTATGGTGTCACCTTGTTGCGTGGTGGGAATGTAAGGCGTCTTCTCACCTGTATCTGTCTGGCAAGCAGACATTACCAGCATTAGTGGTGAACTGACTTTTGTTGTCCTTCAGCTTGGAGATGGTTACTGAGTTAAGGCCCTCATAGCAAGTTGCCTCAGGGCAGAGGTAGAGCATGGGTCAATCTGGATCCAACCCATTGTCCCCAGTGATGGACACTACATAGAGTTGCAAAAGGGCGTCAGCTGTGACAAGCTCTTTCCCAGGCTTGTACTCAATGAGCAACTGGTAAGGGGATAGACACTCAACCCATCCTGCTTGGTGGCGTGTCAAGTGGGACTGTGTGTTGAAGTACTGAAGTGACTTGTGGTCTGTCAGAACGTAGGGTGTGAAGGTAGCACCTTCCAGGTAACAGCGCCACTTCTCAACGCAGTTCACAATTTCTGCCAATTCTTTATCATGAATGGGATAGTGTTGTTCTGAGTCAGTAAGTTTCCTGGACTCATACGCCATGGGGAGGATGAAGCCATTGTCAGTTTCTACCCTTAGCACACCCCCTATGGCTCTGTCTGAGGCATTGGTCTCAAGTTTGTACTGACAGTTTCAATTGGGGAACTGCAGTACTGGTGTTGTTGTGAGTCTTTGTTTCAACATAATGAAGGCTCAATTTCTGACAGGGGTCCAATGAAAGCGCTGTTTGGTGGTGAGGAGCTCAGTGAGAGGTACAATTAGTTCCCTGCAATTGGGAATGAACTTGTGCACATAGGCAACCCTGCCCAAGAATGTCTGCACCTGGCCCACATCAGTGGGGGGTGGCATGCTGGTGATTGCCTTGATTTTGGCAGGGTTGGGCTTTATGCCTTGGGCAGAGATGATGTGCCCAAGGAATGACTGCTCCAACTTGAGGAACTAACATTTTGAGGGTTTAGCTTTTAGCTGATTTTTCCAAAGGGTGTCAAGGACAGCACAGAGGTGTTGGAGGTGTGTGGTTTGATCTTGACTGAAGACAATAATGTTGTCAAGATGCACAACAACACATTTCCCAATCAGGTCCTCAAATGCTCTGTTCATCAACATGACAAAGGTGGAAGGAGCGTTGGTCATTCCAAAGTTCATGACACAACACTCAACAAACCTGTAGCATGTGCAGAAGGCAGTTTTTTACTCATCCCCTGGTGCAATGCGGAACTGGTTGTACCCCACAGTGAGATCAATCTTGCTAAAGACCTTCACACCTGCAAGTGTATCAAACAGGTTGTCAATCAGCGGCAGGGGGTATTTATTCTTGACCATCACCTCATTTAGAGTGCAGTAGTCTGTGACCAAGCAAAGGGACCTGTCCTTCTTGGCTACAAAGAAGACAGCTGCCCTGTATGGAGAGAGCAAGGGGCAAATGAAGCCCTTATCAAGTGCGTCCACAAGGTGCTGGTGAAGGGTCTCATCTTCCTTTGGTGTAAGACAGTATAATGGCTGTGCTTTAGGTAACAATTCTTGGAGTTGGACAGCATGCTGAATCTCTCAGGAAGGGGGCAATTGGTCCAGTGTTTTGCTGAAGACGTCCTTGTACTCCTTGAGGAGTGCAGCAAGCGCTGGTGGTGGTGAAGTGGTCAAGGGAGGGACTGCAGATGGATCAGCGCAGATAACTTTGACTGAGCATTGGTTAAAGTCTAGTTTCCCCCCTTGAAATTGTACAATCCTGTCTCTGTTATCCTAACAAACACAGTATTGTGGAGTAACTTGCTCATTTCCATAGGGTAGATCTGGAATCTCACCCCATTTCTATTGAGGGTGATGACAGAGGCATCCCAGTCAATGTAGGAACAGTTGTGCCAAAGCCAGTTTAGGCCAGCAGTTATGCTGTGGCTGATCCCAGCCATGATTGGCCCAGAGAGCTTAACCTGGATGTTCCCCATTCTCACTGAGAAGGTTACTGTCTTGTGAGTGATTGAAACTCTGCTGGAGTCAGCCACTTGTACTGCCTTGAACCTGCTGGGCACTTGGTCTAGTTGTTGAGAGTTGGTGAACGCCTGGTTCACCATAGTGTGGTTGGCCCTGGTATCTACCAGTAATTTGTGGGTGTTCCCACAGAAACAGAAGGGATAGGATAAGTGTGTTACTTTATTTGAGGAGTGACTTGCTTGCAGTACGGGGTTATCACTGTGGACTTGGAAGACATCCAGGGTTTTGACTTCATGGATGTTGTAGTCACAGGGGTTCTTTGTGAGCAAGGATTGAGATGATGGGTCAAGTGGGGTCGTAGGGCCTCTTGTTTCTACAACCCCCAGGCTTTTCCCTGACCTTAATCTGCGCTAGCTGGAGCTCTCCCTTGCAGGGACGTTTGGTCCCATTCTCCTGCTGACGGGGCTGGTGGCAGCCCACTTGATTGTGGAATTGCCAGGTGTTGCACAAGGCTGGGGTGGAGCGTCACTGGTACGGCAGAAGCTCATTGAGGCCTGGTTTTTAGCCTCCATGATGGCCTTATAGCAATCATCAATGAAGGTACAGCAACCTACGGGGACCCACTTACAGATATGGGGTTTTAACCCATTGATGATGAGGGTGAGTAGCATTGCATTTCTGTCAGTCACAGCTTTGGGGGCGGCAGCAAGAGCTTGTTGCCAGGCAACAAGGTACTCAGGAACAGACCCAGTTTGTTTTATTTCTAGAAGAGGAGTTCCCACTACAATGGGGGAGAAGGTTTTGCTGTAGCAGGACTTGGCAACGTCTTGGAATGCTGCCCAGGTAACGTCAAGTTCCTGGCTGGCCCAGTTGGTGAACCACACAGCGGGAGGCCCCGTGAGGCAACCAGACGCAGTGGCAACCCACATGGGCTCAGGAACCTGACAGATACGGAGGCAGGTTTCAGTAGATTGGAGCCAACTGACAATGTTGGCCCCATTGACGGCCCTGCAAAGGATTCTAGCTGAAGGTTGAGTATGCGTTGGGACAGGTCTGACTGGAATGGGGTGAACTGGCATCACGCTGCCCAAGGCAGAGCCAATTGTACATGCTTGTGAGAACTAACTGGTCTTGATAGATTACATACCCGTCAGGGATGTCCCCCTTGGGGATTGGTAGGAAAGTTCTTTGTTGGGGAGTAGCCATATGGCCTGTACTCTGTCCTTTATTAGGGGAAATTTTGTTTTAGGTAGGTTGTCAACCTACTGCTGCTACCACTATTACAACTGAACCAATGAGGATTCAGTATTTGGAATTGGGGAAGACAACAGTCCAATAGAAAGGACATAATAATAAGAATAAGGTATTGTTTATTGTAGAGTATTGTGATTAATATACCATATGGGAAAGCCACAAGGCCACAAGGGGATGGCATAGTGGGAAGTTCCATGTAAGGTTCAAAGCCAAGGAATAACTTGTGCGGGGATCAGCAAGTCAAATTGGTAACTCTCTTAATTAGGATGAAGTACCCGCCATTCAATATTGTCATCAGATTAATCCATGTTGGTAGATACGTCAAGGGGCAACTCATTGAGCGCCCCCTGTGTATTGTAAGATATGTTAGCAGGCAAGTCTGGAAACTTGGTAGCAACAGACTGAACTGTAATTGAAGGTTAGGGATAGTCCCATTACGGGCTGTTCCAAGGGCTACTGCCATGACTTATTCTAAGTCAGGGGTACCCAAAGGGTAGGCCACTAGGCAGGAACTATTCCTGAGGTTCAGCACAGTAGGGATAATAGGTGGGTTTGTGATGTCTTATTCATTATGAGGACTGGTAATTTCAGGGGAAGTTGGCTCTTTTATAGGAAGAGACAAAGGACCTAAAAACGTGGTTACAAAAGGGGTAACCAAGGGGCTTACAGCCCCTGTAGTGAGCACCATTTTGTTGTGTTCTGAGGCGCAGCACAGATACACAACGGGGAATCCTAACCTTAGAATTGAATTTGTACTGAGTCTTGGTTAGAATGGCAGGGAAGGCTATGTGATTACCTTGTGGCCCTTATGGAATTTTATCTACTAGACATGGCTAGAGAGGCACCAAAGTACCTGTAGACACAAAGATAAAAATGTGAATAGAACTTAATTTTTATTTATGATTAGAAAATGAAATATATAGTGGTTTGCAATACCACAAAACAATACCAGGACAGTAGGATCACTTGCACAAGCATGAGTGGGGCAAGTGGGTTGCGCAGAATCAGGAAATCAAACAATTGTATTTCCCAGTGTGGATACAGACTCATTTTGAGAGGCAAAAGCAAAAGAGAGATATTTGTCCTTGCTGCGCTTTTTGCTTTACAGAGCCACAATTATTGAGATTATAGGGTACATGACATTTTCCAGAATACAGGTATATGTGAGGATATGAGTAGTACTGTATCAGAAAAGCCAGTATTGAACAGAACCATGATTATTGCTCAGCAATGGTTTCTGATTGCACAGAAGCACTTAAGGATTAGGATAAAGGTCAACCATATTAAGGATAAAATAAAGATGATTAAAGATGATTTTATTATAAATGATTAATTCTTCTTATACTTTCTGCAAGGGTAATCTATGGGCTACTAGCAATGTCTTCTAGGACATTCTAATTTGCCCCAAATTTGGGTAATTATTAATCTAGGCTTAGCACTTATTGCACATCATCCAATAGAATATTTTCATCTTCACCCAGAACAGGTGATCCTTGCTGGCATGGAATAATTTAGTACTTCAGGATCACTTCCTACTTCTCTGGCATACTGCAAGCTTAATGCCTATCAATGTGATAAATATGGTAATTTAAGATTATGGGGAATCAAACCCAGCGCCTTGGCGCCCAATGTAAAATTAAAGCGGTGCCTTGTCACCTGCAATATTTGCCAGGTGGTACTTGCAATAATTTTCAGTTGGCACAGTGGCGCTTGACGTAAAAGTAGTTTGGCGCTTTGGCACCTAATCTAATTGCTAGGTGGTGCTTGTGTATTTTTAAAGTGCTGCGGCAGCAAATCATGTCTCATTTAATTGCTGTGGTGGCGCTTATCATTGGCTAGTTTAAGGCTCAGGTCAGAAGACTACTGCTGATTCAATATGCATATAGTTTATACTACCAATTTATGTAGTTTGGTAGCTGCAATTCATATCCGCAAGCTCTGTCATAATTAGTATCATTGTATTTTGTACTACTTTTTATGGATTTGGTTGTAACAGTCCCAATCTGTGAGCTCTGTCAGAATTGGCATAATTGTTTGGTCAAAATTCCCAACAGTCCTCAAAATAACCCATCAAAGATAAAATTAAAAACATGGTGAATGGCAGCATTTAATACAAGCTGTTAGCAATTGTGCACTGCCTGGTCAAATGGTGTTGTTACCTAGAACAACAGGAGGAATTCACGGCATTGACCAACCACAAGTTGCTTATATACTTAAAAACACAAGCAAACTTATCCCATTGTCAAGCCTGCTAGATGGAACTCCTGGAGAGGTTCAATATGATCATACAATATAAGCCTGATCCAGAGCTTGCCATGGTGGACGCACTTTTGCGCCTATACGTCAGAGCCACAAGGGGCAAGAATGGGCTAAACTCAGACTGGCCCCTCCTGGTGCTCCAGACAAAAGACAAGGGTTCCCCCTGGCACCACAGACATAACAAAAGAAACATTCATTAAGAACAAACGCTTATTTGCAGATGTGTATGGAACCTTACATCAAAAAATGACCAACAGAACCACCATCCCTTATGTCCCCACACATCAACAAGTTGCTACAATCCTGCATTACCACAGGGACCTAGGGCACACAAAAAGCCGCAAACTCTATGAATTCCTCAAACATAAAGTATGGTGGCCAAACCTATACCAGGATGTCCAGGAAGTCTTAGACTAATTCAAAGTATGTGAGAAATTTGCAAAAAGCAATACCCCACCTAAATCAGTACTAACTATTTGCTTGCAACTGCCCTTCAAGGTATGGACCCTAGACATTGTGGGCTTTATGCCAGGAAAACACTATGAAAAGAAATAAATCATCACCACAATAGACTTTTCCACTTGATATCCAGTGACACAAGTAGTAAAAACACACACAGGCAATGATGTGTGGCGGTTCATAGGGAAATAAATCATCAGCAAGTTTGGAAATCCAGAACTCCTGATAACTGACTGAGGCAAAGAATTGACCTCTGAATATACCAATGTATACCTCACCAAAAATGGGGTCCAGCACATAGTGACAACATCTTACCATCTTCAGGCCAATAGACGCATGGAGTGGCTGAATGGAAGTCTCATGCAGGCCCTGGCCAAGCTCACCGCCTGGAGACCTGAGGACTGGTATAAGCAGCTATCAACTGCATTGCTTGTATGCTGGACCTGTGTGAACAGATCCACTGGGAAAAGTCCCTTTGAGCTAGTTTATGGCACACAACCCAATATCATACAAGCACTATCAGGATCTAAGTTGTAAATGCCCAGCAAAGTTCCACCCTGCTTAGATCCCAAGGTCATATATGCCAATAGTGATCAATCAGAAAGAGAAGAAAACGTCTTCAAAAGACCTTTGTCCCCATCCAAGACAGACATGAGATCAGCAACAAAGTCTGGGTCATGAATACCAACAAGAGTAAATTATAACCAGAAAAAGTAGGCCTAAAAATTATCCTAAAGGTAAACAAAAACAACACTTACCTTGTGCAAGGACTTGGGAAACACAAGCAAGATAAGAACCTACACCATGATTGCCTGAGACCCTGCAAGGCAAGACAGAAACAATGTGAGACCGCCCTACCCGCCACAAAACAACAGCTAGTCTAATCTGGCGCCTGGGCTCCCAAAAACCTCCCTGACAACCTTCCCCCAGAGGAGGCCAACCTTCAGTTGGGGGGGTGTCAAAACAGCAGGCTTGACCCACCAGCAAGGTTCTGAGTAAGCAGATTTGTGACCCGCAATCTGATTATCCAGTCACTCAAAGCCAGACTAGGAAGTTGACTCAAATTTTCAAATCCAACAACATGAGCAGATGATGATCCCCTACAGTGGATACCTTGTTTTGGTGCTTGACTTATAACCAGGATCAGGTCACCCCCTTCACTATCCCACTGTGTGATCAACACTATCATGTTCCTGTTATCACAATTCACAATGATTATATAATACCTATCTCTCAATAAAGATTATTATCTAGTTTCCAAATATTTTTCCCCTTTTAACTCTGCTAAAACAGCACAGTTACAACATAGGAGATAGCAGTGATGAAAATACAGAGTCTGATAATCTTTTTATTACAAATCTTATGGGAAGGTAAGGAAATAAGTGATTCATGAGGCAAGATATTTTATTTGAATGAAAATATAAAGCTACTACTTTAGTTTGTTGAGGATGATGTTACTTAAGGCTCTTGGGTATATCTTGATGAGGTGGCATCCTTGTACATGATATTTACTCCATTTAAGATACCACCAATGGTGGTCCTGTAAACTTTTACCTGACCTCCTTGAAGGTCAGGATTTGAAAACCACATAGTAGTTTTTGGGGGAATTGAGTGTGGGGTATCCACACCACGCTTGAACTCAATTTTACATGCCACCACCCACTTGCAATCAATTTTTAGATTTAAATCTACAATTTCCACAAGCAGGAGGGGATTTGGAACATGTTTTCCCAGGTGGCAGCGCTTTGACCTAGTCACACACAGAAAAAGAATCTGTGATATACTTAACTGCTTAAAAACAGTTAGAGCTTCATTTATGTTCTATTTTTAAAGTTCTATATGATCAATGATACACATAGGCAGTTAAAGCAGTTTAAGAGAATGTTTGAGATTCTGTTTAAGATTCCTTTGAAACTGTAATAAGCCTCTCCAAACAGTGGTAAATGTTCAACTCCTCCCAGTTACTATTACATATTATAGCTCTCCTCAGTATTCTTAATTGCTAAATCAATAAAGAATTCAAACTTCTGGAAGATTTATTTGATTGTTTGTAAGACCTAGATCCAGAAACCATGAAACCACTCAATTCTCCTAGTTTAGAGAGAATAGAGTTTAAATAGTTACTGTTCCTAATGTACAGGCAATTATTGCATTCCTTCATTATCTTAATCTAATACCATGTCCTAGAACCAATACTCATTATTGTCAAGATGGGAAATGGGCTCATGTAATTCCTGGTAGATGGTATACCGCTTCTCCCCTTTTCAAGCCTCAAACTGTTAAAGAGAAGGTTCAGCAGCCATCCCACATTTCTTTCAACAAGGATATATTACATCCCTTGGTCACTGCCTTATTTCCCTATTACTTGGGGGCCTATGTGTTTCTTGGTTGGTTCAATCCTCTCCTTGGTTGTTACTGTCTTTTTGGAGAGATCTTCCACTTAGGAATGGTGTCAGTTCTCATTGGATCCATGCTCACTGGTTTAAACCCTTCTGCATCAATCCATCATTTAGTAAATATGCTTCCTACAGGGTGAGTTCCTGACACAAAGTTTCTGAAATTTTCTTAGGATTTATAAAAATGACTCTTCCACTGGCCAAATTTGTGATTCTTACTGTGCTCCTGTATTTCTCTTGCTGCGCTCTGCTCCCCCTGACTTGTGGCAACACCTGTCTATCTATGTCATCTCAGTCAGAGAGGATTTTTCTAGTCTCCTATACATATTGGATGTTCTGTTTATAGGGCTTTGTTGCCCTGTTGACTGGTAGCTCTCTTATCAAGAGCCTCACTTCTGATGAAAAAGGGCCCTTTTTTGTCCAGGAGTTGTTGTCTGACCCCTCTGCACTGATGCCCTGGTCTTCTTATCTATCCCTCCCAGCAAAGTCCCTCTCTCTGAGTACCCCCACTTTGGCCTGTGTTATCCTCTGGTTGTATCCCTTGGTTGTTGAAAGGTATGTTACTGATGGCAGTCAATGCCTAAATTCCACCAATAATCCTCACCTTGTCCTTATATACCCCTGTTTGAGCAAATATCCCAGTATTGCACTGGATGGCATCCTGGTAAACTCTCTCCCTGGAATGAGAGCCAAGCTTAGTTAGTTTAGCTCCCCTCTCTCACAGGTTGAACAGGGCACATAAAAGGCACACACATATATCCAAAATTCATACACAAAAATCACAGCAATAGCAAATTAAATTCACAATGCACAAAACCAAAGTGTAAATGTGTCAAAACCGCAGGCTTGGCCCGCCAGCAAGGTTCTAAACAAGCAGGTTTGTGACCCACAATCTGATTACCTGGCCACTCAAAGCCAGACTAGGAAGTCAACTTGAATTACCAAATCCAACAACATGAACAGATGATGATCCCCTATGATGGACACCTTGTTTTGGCGCTTGACTCATTACCAGGATCAAGCCACCCCCTTCTTCCATACAACACTGTGATCAAAAATCATGTTCCTGCTATCCATTGATTTACTATGACTATATAATCACTATCTCACAATAAATATTATTATCTAACTTCTAAATATTTCCCCTTGTAACTCTGCTAAAACAGCACAGTTACAACATTGGTAGCACAGGTAGGTTCTCCATCCTACCTTATCTTGAAAAATTCTGCATTTTGCCCGCACACGCCACAGCCAACAAATCCTTGACAGAATTATGCCTGGCCTCCCGCCTGACTGGACCCTGTACACTCCTGGTGCTGAAATACCCAATGGTTTTGCCCTGTACCAGAATATGGTGATTCCACTACCCGCCTTCAACGCCATGTTGGCACAAAGGTTCTTTCAGGCTCCCTTGTTGTTTTCTGAGGTGCATCACAGATACACAACGGGAAATCCTAACCTTAGGATTGGATTTGTACTAAGTCTTGGTTAGATGACAGGGAAAGCTATGTGATTACCTTGTGGCCCTGGAATAGTAAATCTCTACTAGTTGTGGCTAGAGAGAGGCGCGGAAGTACAGAAGACACAAAGACAAAAATGTGAATAGAACTTAATTTTTATTGGTGAATGTGAAATGGAATATATAGTGGTTAGGAATATCACAAAACACTACCAGGACGGTAGGATCACTTTCCACAAGTATGAGTGGGGCAAGTGAGTTGCTCAGAATCAGGAAACCAAACAATTGTATTTCCCAGTTTGAATACAGACTTGTTTTGAGAGGCAAAAGCAAAAGAGAGAGATTTTTCCTCAAAATAACCCACCAAAGGCAAAATTAATACATGGTGAATAGCAGTATTTACAACATTACCCTCCCCTAGATTGGCCTTAGGGGGTAGTATTTACAAAGGAACTTTGCGTGCACTTGAGCAAAAGGACAGCCACTGGAGAGGAGCTTTACAGTGTATTTGGACCCTTGTTTGAAAGTCACTTCTAAAGGGCTGATCCACAGAGAGTCCAACTTATGTGCGCAACCACCTACTCTGTGTTGGTAGTAAAGTACATGGTCACCAACATCAAACTCAAGCAGGGGGGAGCGTCCAGCATTGTTGGGAGAGAGCTCAAGCATCTTAGTCTTATATGCAGACATATAGGCAGAGGCCTAAATATCAATAATTTGGTTGACTAGATCTTTGATGTGGTCATAAGGGTTCATGGCCTTATCAGAGGTAAGCAGGGGCCCCAAGAGCAATGGGGTAGTAGCCTCTTGCCCATACAGTATAGCAAAAGGGGAGTACCCAGTGACACAATGTTTGTTAAGGCGGTATATGAAGAGAGCAGCAGGCAAGTACAGGTCCCAGTTGGCAGCATCAGAGTAGGTGAGCTTCCTCATGATAGAGACCAGTGTTGAATTTGCATGCTCAACTGCCCCATTGGTAGAAGGATTTTAGGGGGCAGAGAAGGACTGGTGAGATCCCAAAGCTTTGATAACAGAGGTTACTAGCTTGGCGTTGAATTTAGACCCATTGTCAGACAACAGCACCTATGGACAACCTTGGTGGTAGAAAAAATCTTGTAACAGGAAGGCAGCAGTTGTCTTAGCCATGATGTCTTTTGTAGGGCATGCCTCTATCCACTTTCTGAAGTGATTGACAGCAATCAGAATAAAGTGACACCCAGAACGTGAGCGGAGGAGAGGATCCACTGCGTCAATGCTGACAGTGTGAAAGGCATGTTGCGGTGGAACTAATTTGAGCTTGTGGGCAGCAGCTTGAGGCCTCTGCAGCTGGCAGTTGTGGCAGCTAGCTATGACGTCTGGGATCAGCAGGAAAAAGTTCTCCCAGAAGTAATTATTCTGAAGCCAGTCAAAGGGCTTGGCAATGCCTCCATGCCCAGTCTCTTTATGAGCTTGTGACACCAACAAGAGGCAAAGACTGGATTGTACATAAGGCAGATACTGGTCTTGTACCTTCTTGAAGAGCTGATTGTTGCAAATGAGGGTATCTTTGAATAGCTTAGACAAGGCCAGTTGTACCTCTTCTGTCTTACTTTCCCAAGAAGAAGGGTACCCAATTAGTTTGTATAAACGGTCAGCCTCTGCAGGATGCAAAGCAAGAATGGGCATTCTGGAGAGCTCATCAGCGTTCTGGTGTTGAATCCTAGGGCAATGGAGCACCGTGAAGTTGTATCCCTGCAGAAGTAGAGTCCATCTAGCCAGGCGCCCTTCAGGCTCCTTTAGCTGTTGTAGCCACTTAAACAAAGCATGATCAGTGACAACTTTGAAGTGGGTATCATATATGTAGTGACAAAACTGCTTGACTGCATGCAGCACGGCAAGACATTCCTTCTCTGTGACACTATAGTTCTTCTCATGTTTGTTTAGCATGCAATAAGTGTAAGCCACAGGATGGTCTACACCCTTGTTGTCTAATTGGGACAGAATAGCTCCAATAGCTAGATCACTAGCGTTGGTGTACAGGATGAACTCCTTATCATAGTCAGGATACACTAGGATTGGCGCCTCTTTGAGTTTTTGCTTAAGGGTCTCAAAGGCTTGCTAATAACTGGCAGTCCATTTGAAAGGAACATTACGTAGCAGCAGGACTAGAGATTCACTAGTATTGGCAAAGTCAGGGATGAGTTGTCTATAGTAGCCCATCATCCCCAGGAAGACTTGTACCTCTTGCAGGTTGGTGGGCGGAAGCATTTTGTTGATGGCTTCAACCTTCTTAGTCATTGGGCGAATCCCAGTCTGGGTTACTTCATGGCCCAAGAATTCAAACACTCTTTGAAGAAGGCGCACTTGGAAGGTTTTAGCTTAAGGTCAGCTTCTTGAATCTTTATAAAAACCTCCTTGAGATGAGCCAGGTGATTGGTGAAGGTAGCGCTGAAAACTGTTATATCATCTAAGTACACTAGGACGCATGACAACTTCAAGTCACAGAGGATGGAGTCCATGGCCCTTTGGAAGGTGGCCAGGGCGTTGCAGAGTCCCTACGGCATGCAAGTAGGCTCAAAAAGCCCCTCAGAGGTAATGGGCGTGGCTTTTTGACAATCCTTGGGCATTAGGTCAATTTTCCAGTATCCTGATGCCAGATCCATTGCAGAGAAGAACTTAGAGCCTCCAAGACAGCAGAGAGCCTCATCAATATGCGGCAAGGGGTACAAGTCCTTCTTGGTTAAAGAGTTCAATTGGCAATAGTCCATCACAATACAATGACCCCCATCCTTATTCTTTAAGATGAGTAGTGGGGATGCCCAAGGACTTTGGGAAGGTGCCAGAAGTCCTGCGTCTAACAGTTGTTTGAGCTCTTTAGATACCTGGGCGTCCTCTACACAACTGCAGAGATAGGGTTTAGCACAGAAGGGAGGAGCGTCGCCAGTGTCTATCTGATGGATAACGCCTTTGGCTAACCCATAGTCAGTACTGTTCTTAGCAAAGATATTGTAAAATTGGTCTATCAGGTCTAGAACCTCTTTCTTCTGAACCAGGGACAATTGTGGATAGTCTTGCGCAGTGAACAAGGATATGGCTTGGGGCTCATCCTCAGGTAGATTAAAATCTTGAACGTGCCAAAGGGATGAAGTGACAGGACATCAGGAGCGCTCAACAACTTGCCATATCCAATTAACCTGACCCCTAGATACTGTCATGGGGAGTGAATTCAGGTTGGCTACCAACAACTGAACAGGGTCCTTATGGGAGACGTCTAGGATCCCTGGACAGAGATAGGGTTCATTGCGTCCTAACGGGGGGGAGAGTACAACTCCAAGAAGGTTTGTTCAGGTAGTTCATATGATATCTGGGAGTCTAGGATGGCCTGGGAGCCAGGTGGGATGGTGACAGAAGATGTGGCTAGGAGAGGGATCCCTTCAGACGCAGGACAAGCCATGGGTAGACATTCCATGTTTGAGGAGTGGGTGCAATATTTGAGGTTGAAAACCCCAGTGGGATACTCCAAGGCACACGTCTTGAGCCATTTCCCGGGAACTTTAACCGGCTCTTCAAAGATCAGAGGGACTTCATACCCAAAAATAGAGAGGTGACCATCTTTTAAGTTGATTATCCCATTATATTCCCTAAGGAACTGGGTGCCAACTAAGAGATCATAACTTTATTTTCCAAGACAACTGCTGGCGCAGCTAGAAGAAGTTTGCCAAACCGCATGGGTAGAGCAGAGTATGCCCCTATGACATGGGTCATAGACAGTCCAGCTGTGCCATATGACTGGTGATAATTAAGGTCAGGGGCAAGTTTGAGTTTCTTCATAAGCTTGGAGGAGACAACGTTGACTGGCAAGCCAGTGTCTAGAACGGCCTTGATCTTTACCTTTTGAATGGATATCTCTACTTAAGTGATAGTGCAACCAAAGGGTGAAAGGACAGCCAAGATATCTTGAGCCTCTGCTAGTTCCTTGTCCCACTTCTCAATCATGCATCTTAACCCTTGGAACTCCTTATAGACAGTCTGGAGAGGGATCAAAACGGATACAATCTTGAAGACAGCATCAGCAACCTCAGCAGCTTCTTCTGACAGCTCCACCAGCACGGGGGACCTCTTAGCCTGAGTGAGGTAAGGGCGCAAGATACTTTCTTTGGCCTCAGGCAAAGGCTTAGTGATAGTTTTAGTCTTTCCTGAGCGCAACTTATAAGGGACTGTGATGGTTTCAGGACAGCCAGGACAGAGTACCCATATGCGTCGGCGTTGTGAGTATCAGAGTCATCCAGGTCAGAGTTGTCAGTGATATTGTGGAACAAGAGGAGGATAGGAGGAGCCTCATTATATGCAGGCTCAGAGTCAGCTATAGAGGGAGGGATTGGAAGAGACTGGGAAGAATTGTCAACCAAGAGCGTCTCTGCCTCTAGGTTGACTTTTCTTTTCCTGCCTGTGCCTTTGGATTAGCTCCTTCAACCTGCGGATTGGTACAGACTCAAGAATGATGACTTATCTGATCACAGTTGTGGCAACCTTGGTGTTGAGGAGGATTCTGTGAATTAATAGTAAGAATGTGAGGACCACAGGAAGATGAACCAGAGTTATAGAAGCAGCTCAACTTTTCCTAACAACAGCACCAGAGTGGATAAGATGCATATCTTGCAATAACGTCTTTATGCTCTTCATAGAAGAGAGCATAGCCTTATGGGCTTTGAAGTGAAGGCACAGAAGCTGGTTAACCTTGAGGTCTTGAGCGCAAGCCATGTAGGCTTCATGGGCTGTCAACTGACTGCTTGTAATCAGTTGCTGTCCTTCCATGTAGAATCTGTCTGCAAACTTGGCTAGTGTCTCTTTAGGCTTAAAAGCAATATGCATGAAGGCATCCTTCTTTACTTTCAGGCTAAGGTCACCACCAAACTCATCAATCAGAAGCTGCTTCATATCTTCCCACGTCTCAATAGAGGGTAGTTCTGGCACAAAGACCTCTTGGCAGGTTGGGTGTAGACAGGTCAGAATGTGTTCCTTTTTGACGTCATCTGATGCTCTTTGCATGGCAGTTTCATAGATAGTTAGGAAAGCTGAAATAGTCAAGGTTCTGGGGTCAAAGACTTGCTTAAAGGTAGGCTTGAAGTGTGCTTTGGGAGTTGGGCCACCATTTTTGCTATTGAGTATGTTTATACGCAGGGAAAACTCTACTTTGGACTCAGAGGGGTGCTGTCTAGCCCATAGCTGACAAACACTCTCTTCAAGGGTAGTCATGGTCTCAACAGCGCGGGCACCTGTATCAAAAGCTTGAGTGGACTGTTGTGCAGTAGTATCAAAGTGTTGATCTTGGGTGGTCACAATTGTGGAGAGCTCAGCCAGTCAAGAAGTAAGGGATGGCCCCACTGAGAGGCAAGGATCAAACCTGTCTTTTACTGAGTCAATCAATTCACTCATTTCTTGTATGTCTCTGTCTAGCTCAGCATGGCCCATTTTAAATGATCCACCTCATTAGCTAGGGCAATCAACTCCCTAGCGCATTGGATTTGAGGGGCTTCTGGCAAGCCAGGGCAGCAGCCATTTTCATCAACAACCCCAACTGGACTAGCAGCGGTTGCCATCATTTTGTGTAGGGCAGCAAGTTCTTGCTATAGCTCTGCAACTTGAGCAGTCAATTCAAGCACCTGGGGATCAGGTTGAGGAGCTTCAGCAGAATGTCCTTGACTGCAAGTAGCCGTGTGTAGCTCTCTAATAGCGTCCCATATTCTTTGTTCTCAATCTGCCAAGTCATCATAAGGGGGAGAGGGCAGAACATATGGCTTGGGCGTAGCTAGTTCATTCACTTGACTCTGGAGTTTGGCTATGGTAGCAGCGGTGGCAGCTCTTTCTTGATCAAATGCCGCACTGAGTCCATTAAGGCCATTAACAGCAAAGTCTGCTACCTGCTGTAGTTGCTCAAAGAAATATGTGCTGAATGCATTGAGCTGTTGCATGAGTCATTTGAAGTTGGTGAGATAAGCGTTTAAGGTGGAATCTACTTGAGTTTTCCATGGTTGTTCTAGCTGGTGAAACTTGTGTAGACACTCTCTCATGTATTTGGGGATGGACTGGCGCATTTGTTTGATAGAATTAACCAAACAGGTCTGGGAGGTGACAGAGTCACGCTGATTTTCAGATACCAAGGAAAACAGAAAATGAATCCACTGTTGGTAGATAGCAAACTGGTCTCAGCAATGAGTAACTGCTGCTTGCAGAGACAAGATTTCTTGGACATGGAGCCCCAACACCATTTGATGGTGGGCCAAGGCAGGCTGCACAAAGGACAATAGTAAGTGCTCAGCAGAGCCAGCTGCTGAGAGGAGATGTTGTGGAAATTGAGGAGCCACAATTAATTGTAGTATTCAGCCTGACTGAACTGCAACTGAAGGCAAGGGATGGCTCCTTCACGGGCTATCCCAAGGGGTACTAACATGGCTTGCTCTAAGTCAGGGGTACCCATGGGGTAAGCAACTAGGCAGGGCCCATTCCTGAGGTTCAGTATAGTGGGGGTAATAGGCTGGTTGGCAATATCTTCCTCAATAGGAGGACTGGTAATTTCAGGTGAAGTTGACTCTTGTATAGGCAGAGGCAAAGGACCTGAAAACGTGGATGCAAAAGGGATAACCAAGGGGCTTACAGCCCCTGTAATGAGCACCATTTTTGTTTTCTTCTGAGGCGCAGCACAGATACACAACGGGAAATCCTAACCTTAGGATTGGATTTGTACTAAGTCTTGGTTAGATGACAGGGAAGGCTATGTGATTACCTTGCAGCCCTTTAATAATAATCTCTACTAGTTGTGGCTAGAGAGAGGCGCGGAAGTACAGAAGACACAAAGACAAAAATGTGAATAGAACTTAATTTTTATTGGTGAATGTGAAATGGAATATATAGTGGTTAGGAATATCATAAAACACTACCAGGACGGTAGGATCACTTGCCACCAGCATTAGTGGGGCAAGTGAGTTGTGCAGAGTCAAGAAATCAAACAATTGTACTTCCTGATTCAGTCATCAACTCATTTTGAGAGGCAAAAGCAAAAGCGAGAGATTTGTCTTTGAAATGGCCCACCAAAGGCGAAATCAATACATGGTGAATAGCGGTATTCACGACATCCCTCCTCCATGCTGTGACCAACCGACAAAAGCGCCACGCCCACCTACATAGCTCAAAGACTGCAAAGCGCTGCCTTGGAGCCTTTTGCTGGGGCCAACAACAACAACACTGCCGCATGGATCCAGTCCACCCAGAGCAAGCTGGCCTAGATGGAATGCCCACAGCAATTTTGGATTGCAGAAATCTCCATCCAACTGACCCATGACGCTGGCACCTGGTGTGAAAAGTGGCACAAGAAACACACCAACAAGAACTGGGATACCTTCAAGCAAGACTTAATGGCAAGATTTGTGCTTAAGGATACAGCAATCATGATAATGCGCCAAGTAAAGAACCTTATCCAGACAGGCACTGTGAAGTAGCACACCCACGCCTACAAGGAACTCTAACTTTGAGCACCATCTGACATGTCCTTTGAAACCCCAGCCACACATCTCATGTACTACAACGCCCTCAAGTTGCATGTGATGAGACATGTGAACCTGGAACAGGTGACCAACCTACAAAGCCTGTATTGTAAAGCAGAGAAAGCAGAGCAAACCTCCAACGCCCTTCAAAAGGCACAAACTGAAAAAAAGAAAGACCCAAGGATTCCCATCAAGGCAGGCATTTCACTTGGCCACCCCCTGGAGGTAACAGGAATAACACCAACCATAAACCCACAGGTTAAAATAGACATGGAAGTGGGAACAATAGCCAGTCAAATTGTGCCCATTTCTGTGTCACCGCCACAAAAGGCAATCAAGACAAGGGAAAGCCCGGGGAGAGCACTAAGCAAGCCAAGCTCTCCCCATGCAACTCCTGACTTGCCCAATGATGAGTACCAACCCAAGGACGTGGACCAATGCCCAATGGTCCAAGTGCCCTCAGAGGATCTGGTACTGTACACCATTGCCAGACATCCCAATAAACTGATGTCCTATCCTTTCTGTTTTTGAAGTTACACAGGCTCAGCACACCTGGATTTGGGTGCAGATCAAACCCTAGTCAACAGTAGCTTTGTGGACAAGTTCAAGCTGGCCACTAATCCTTTGCGGATTAAAAACGTGGTCCTGGCTGATGAACACCACATTGCTGTGACAAGGGAAGCCACCCCATTCTCTGTCATGCTTGAGAACCTACACTCCACCATCCAAGGTCCCGTAATCAACTTCCCCAAGTTTGACATTGTACTGGGGTTAGATTGGTTACAAAAGAACAATCCTCACGTAGACTGGGTGACCTCAGTGTTGACCATTAAGCGTGAAGGTGTCAACCACCAGATCTACCCTGACTCAGTGGACCAACTCCTACGCAACCACATCTTTGTGCCCAGTGCAGAGACCCTGGACAAAAAGGAGAACCTCAAGGCAATTGACTGGGACTCCTGACAGTACAAGATCATACACTTCAAGGACCACCAGGATACCTCCACGCCTCAGGACTGCAAAATTGTAGCCCACCATCCAGAAATCTTCAAAGAGGCACTAACCGGGCTGCCCCCTGAGAAACATATCCAACACTCCATCCAACTCAAGGGGGCTGTACCCAAAGCGCGTCCTATCTACAGGTTGACCCCAAACAAAGACAACACCCTATGCGCCTACCTCAAGGAAGCATTGGAGAAAGAACTTATCTGCCCCTCACAGTCTCCCTTTGAGGCTGCCATATTCTTCATACCCAAGAAGGACGGCACCTTACGTCTGGTCACAGACTACCGAGCCCTAAACAAAGTTATCATCAAGAATTGTTATCCACTACCACTGATTGATGATCTTTTTGACGCCTTGGGAGGGGCCACAGTCTTCTCCAAGATTGATCTGACTACAGGCTATAACCAGATTCACATCAAGGTGGAAGACATCCCCAAAACAGCCTTTCACACTAAATATGGCTCATACAAATATGTGGTGCTCAACTTTGGCATGACAAATGCCCCTTTCATCTTTGTGACCTTTATGAACAAGGTATTTGTGCCACACATAGAAAAGCATGCCCTAGTCTACCTGGATGACATCATTGTCTACAGTCTTTTGGTATAACAGCATCACAAAGACCTAGAGGCAGTCTTTGCTACCTTGGTACAACACAAACTGCTGGCCAAACACTCCAAGTGCCTGTTCTTCCGCAAACAATTGCCCTTCCTGGGACACATAGTCTCAAAGGACGGCATCAAACCCAACAGTCAAAAGATACAGTCCATCTGTAAGATGCCGCCACCCAAGGATAAGTTGGAACTCTGCACCTTCTTGGGGATGGTGGCCTATGTACAGCACTTCATACCTGACTGTGGCGTTTTGACTGCCCCCTTATCCACCATAACAGGCGCCAAATCCAAGTTTGTGTGGACCCCCCAACATGGCTTCTGTTTTAAACGCCTCAAGGAGAAGCTTACAACAGCTCTCATCCTGCAATGCCCCAAACGTGACAGGGAATACCAAATGGAAACTGACGCCTCAGATGCATCCATTGGGGGAGTACTATGAATCAAAAATAATGACGGTGACTTCCTGCCTGTAGCTTATGAATCACAAAAATTGACAGATGGCAAGTGTCAATACCCAATCCACGACAAAGAACTGCTGGCCATTGTACACTGCCTAGTCAAATGGCGCTGTTACCTGGAACGGCAGGAAGAATTCACAGCACTAACCAATCACAAGTTGCTCATCTACTTCAAGACACAAGCAAACCTGTCACGCCGCCAAGCGCGGTGGATGGAAATATTAGAAAGGTTTAACATGCTCATCCAATATAAGCCCGGGGCCAAGCTTGCCATGGCAGACGCCCTGTCCCACCTGTATGTCTGTGCCTCAAGAGGAGAGAATGGGCTCAACCCAGACTGGCCTCTCCTAGTGCTACGTACAAAAGACAAAGGGTTCCCTGCAGGCACAACCAACATGACAAAGTAAACAATTATCAAAAACAAACACCTATTTGCTAATGTGTACAGGATCCTTCACAGAAAAATGTCGGATGGCACGACCATTCCCTACATCCCCACACATCAACGAGTTGATACTATTCTTTGCTATCACAGAGATCTTGGACATACTAAGAGCCAAAAACTATACAGATTCCTAAAGCATAAAGCCTGGTGGCCAATCTTATACTGCAATGTCCAGGAAGTGTTAGAACAGTGCGAGGTCTGTGAAAAGTTTACCAAAAGTGAAACCCTGCCAAAGTCAGTACTCCCCATTTGTACCCAACTACCCTTCAAGGTGTAGGCCCTTGACGTTGTTGGCCCCATGCCAGGGAAACACAACAATAAGAAATACCTTATCACTTCCATTAACTTTGCTACAAGATGGCCAGTAGCCCGAGCAGTAAAGGAGCACACTGGCAATGATGTACAACAATTCATAGGAAGAGAGATCATCAGCATGTTTGGAAAGCCAGAACTCCTGATAACCAATGGAGGGAAAGAATTGACCTCCAAAACCACCAATGCGTACCTCACTAAAAATGGGGTCAAACACACTGTATCAACGCCATACCACCCACAGGCCAATGGACGTGTAGAGCAGCTTAATGGCAGTCTCATGCAAGTCTTAGCTAAGTTCACTGCCAGGAGACCTGACGAGTGGTACAAGCAGCTACCAACTTCACTACTTGTGTGCCAAACCCAAGTGAACAGATCCACAGGAAAAAGCCCTTTTGAGTTGATATACGGCACACAGCCAAATATCATTCAAGCATTGACAGGACCCAAACTGAAAATTCCAAGTAGAGTCCCCCCTTGCTCAGACCCTCAAGTTATAGAGGCCTACAGCAAACAAACAAAAAAGGAAAATGAACAACTACAAAAAACCTTTGTCCCCATCTATGATAGACATGAAGTTGGGGACAAAGTTTGGGTCATGAACATTGATAAAAGAAAACTACAACCCAAGAAAGTAGGGCCAGCAATCATATTAAAGGTAAACAACAATAACACTTACCTTGTGCAAGGACTTGGGAAACACAAGCAAGATAAGAACCTACACCATGATTGCCTGAGACCCTACAAAGCAAGACAAAAGCAATGAGAAACCGCCCTGCCCGCCACAGAACAACAATTAGTCCAGTACAGCGCCTTGGCTCCTGAAGACCTCCCTGAAAACCTACCCCCAGAGGAGGCCAACTTTCAGTTGGGGGGTGTCAAACCGCAGGCTTGACCTGCCAGCAAGGTTCCGAGTAAGCAGGTTTGTGACCTGCAATCTGATTACCAAGCCACTCAAAGCCAGACTAGGAAATCAACTCAAAATTAACAAATCCAACAACATGAGCAGATGATGATCCCCTACAGTGGATACCTTGTTTTGGCGCTTGACTCATTACCAGAATCAAGCCACCCCCTTCTTTCAACCAACCGTGTGATCAACAATCATGTTCCTGCTATCCATTGATTCACTATGACTATATAATCACTATCTCACAATAAAGATTATTATCTAGCTTCTAAATATTTTTCCCCTTGTAACTCTGCTAAAACAGCACAGTTACAACAAATAAAGCATAGTAAACACTATCTTAGTGCTAAGCTATCTAAATAAATACATAAAATCTGAAATATATATTGAATAAAAGCATTCTTAGAGTCTTTTATGGGTTTAAATGTGAAAAATAGTGGCCTGGCTCCACCTTGCCCCAAAGGCATTAGGCAAGACAAACCAGGCTAGGCCCTGAACCACTGAGACAAAAACCAAAAGTAACCAGCTTCTTGCAGAGAAAACACTCAAATCTGTGAGGCTATTGATCAAAGTCAGTAAAATTGCAATGCAGAGTAAATAAATTGAAATAAATTCATCTCCAGCATTTTCTAAAACACCAAGAGAAAATGATCCATCATATTTTTTATTTTTTCAAAATTTAAAATTAAATTTTTGGAGATTTATTTTTTCTGAAAATATGAGGATTTTTATTGTCTACTGTGTTGTTTTAATATTAACTTTAGAAAAACAAGATATTTCCCTGGGAGCTATTGTGATAGATATTAGAAAAATATGAAAAGTCCATAACAGATATGAAATAGGAAAGATGATTGGCTAAAGGGGATAAAGGAGAATAGATATCCAATAAGGGTTTTTTGAAATCCAAATTTATTGATTGAATTTGTTATAGTAAAAATTGTGCAAAACTAAATAATTATTATAAAAAAGTGATACAAATAATAATAATGGAGCCAAGCAAGTCAAATAAAGAAACATTATATGCATAAACATATAATAACAAAGTATATTTGAGAATTTTGGTATCCAAAATAGTATAGAAGGTCCAAAATACAGTATAAAAATAGTGATAGTAATCTTATTCACTTTAATAGAAAATATCATATAACTCAAACAACAGGCAGTTTCACCTATCAGAGAGTGCCAAGGCCGCAGGCGCTCAAGAGGGTCTACCAACAGAGCCTCTGTATGCAAGGATGATGAAGCAGTCAATAGCATGTCTAGAAACAAGGATAATGTGGCAACATAAACCCAGGTACAGTATGTTTATATTAGAAGAGCAGAGAGTATTAATCCCAAGGTGCCCAATCTTACTAGAAAAGCTCAAAATCTACCATGTCCAGAACTTTTGGTAACAAAACAGTTGAGTAATTTTCTCTTGTATACCCATCTGAAAACCGCAAAAGTGCACCTAGTGCAAGTATGTATAAGAAGTGTGAGTTTATAATTGACACTAGGTCCCAAAATGATATTTCTCCCATTTTAAAACCCAAGAGTTGGAACAGGATTCAAACCTGATACAAACTGGAATGCAGGTTGCCAGCCTTGAGGACTAGAGACCTGCCCATATATTTTTAGGATCAAATCTCCTGAGATTCAACTCACTGATGTCCTCAAATGTGAAGACTATGATACAATACCACCAGCAGTGGCACATGCTGAGCGTCCTGACCACTTGCCTAATGGAAGTACAGGGATTCTTACCATTGGCCCAATGTGTCTAATGCACACCTTGGTACCCAATCAAATCCATGCCCCCAAGGGAAGCACTGACCAAAAAGCTGCCCCCAAGAACACTGCTCCAGAACAGAAGGGCCTTATAATTCTTATTCAGATTCCAGCCAATGAGACCTCTTCCTGTTCCAGTGCCCTTTTGCTGCCCCAAAAAGCAGATGTCCTGCCCACCCAAATTCATATTTCTCAATCTTATGATGAATTCCATGTAGTAGATGTAAAGTCTAGTGCAAGGTACTATATAAGCCCATGGACTCTGCACTAGACTGTATTGCCATTTTTAAATAAAGGTTATTAGATATTGATTCTCCCAAATATTGCCATATTTTATCTTAGCTATCTGCCAACTCAACTCTAATCCCTTTGGCCCGCCTGCTCCACTGCCTGCAACTTATTGTCCTCCAGGTGCTCCCTTTGATCCTGTATACTTATTGGAGTGCCCTTTGAAGCCTGAATACAGAGACTATTTCTCTGACAATATGCTAGCACAGGATCTCTTTGTTGCAATTGAACCAAAAATAGTTCAGTATTTAGATTGGGAAAGACAACAGTCTAAATAGAAAGGATAAGAATGGGAATAAGGTGTGTTTTTAAGAATAACCAGCTGATATACTATATTTGGGAGCCTAAGATTGCCAGGGGGTGGCATAGTGGCGTGTTTCATGTAACTTTTGGGCTGAGAATAACTTGATAGGGAGATCAGCATGTTGAATTGACATTGCTTCTAATTAGGAGACAGTGCCCACAATTTGCCATCTTGCTCAGACTGATCCATACAGTTAGTCACATCATGGGCGGCTCTTCAAGCGCTCCCTGTGTATTGTGAGATACATTGGCAAGTGAGATGATAATCTCAGTTGTAATAATCAGTTAGTTTTTGGGATTCATAGGCCACTGACAGGTACTTGCCAGTGTCAGTTTTGATACAGAGTGAGATGATTGAAAAGTCACCTACATTCTGCCTGGTTAAATTATTATAGCTGTATCTTGTTGTGAAATGATCAGTTTGGAACAGCCAAACTATGTGCTGAAAGCCCTTGATTTCAGTTTTCAAAGAGTGTTTTTATAATTAGATTGGCTCACTAGCACCTGAGTTATGACAACATATCTGGTCCTATTATTGAAGTCACATGATACCCTCTTAGAGCAGCTATATAATGCTTCTCTCCCTTACTTTCTTCCTCACTTGAAATTCTAATTTTTAAATAAACTCATCTTTAGTTTAGATTTAACTGTATTTTTAACCACTTGAAGTTTACTTTATATTCCCACTAACTTTATATTTTAATCACTTGCTGCCCCCTTGAGTTGGTTAGAGAGATAGGTAGGTTGCCTCAACTGGCCCCCTCTAGCTGAAACTTGTGTGGGACTTTTCTGGCATTGACCTACAAGCTGATTTAAATTAGTTAGTCTGGTTTTAGTAGTGGAATGGCCTTAATAAGCCTGCTTCTACTACACAAGGTTGGGAAAAGGTCTGGGTGATGAACACTGACAAAAGTAAACTACAGTCTAAGAAAGTGGGCCCCACTATTATCCTAAAGGTAAAAAACAGCAACACTTACCTAGTACAAGGTCTGGGAAAGCAAAAGAAGGATAAAATCCTGCACCAAGATTGACTACAACCCTGAAAAGCCCACCAAAATTAAACAAAACAATGATACTAGTCACAAATGTTGCAACTGAACCAATGAGGATTCAGTACTTGAATTGGGGAAGGCAACAGTCCAATAGAAAGGACAGGAATAATAAGAATAAGGTATCGTTTATTGTAGAATATTATGATTAATATACCATATGGGGAAAGCCACACGGCTACAAGGGGGTGGCATGTTCCATGTAAGGATTGGAGCTGAGGAATAACTCATGTGGGATCAGCAGATCAAATTAATAACGCTCCTAATTAGGAGAAAGTGCCCGCAGTTCAACATTGCCCTCAGATTGGTCCATGTCGTTAGATACATCAAGGGGCGACTCATTGAGCGCCCCCTGTGTGTTGTAAGATACATTGGCAGGCAAGTCTGGAAACTTGGTTGCAACACAAAGCAACAGCTAGTAGAATAAAGAGCTTGTGCCCCAGATAACCTCCCCGCCAACCTGCCAACCAAAGAGGCCAATTCTCAGCCAGGGGGAGGTGTCAAAATAACAGGGTTGACCCCCTGGCAATGTTGCAATCAAGATTACTCCCCTGCCTGCTAATGTATCTCACAATACACAGGGGACACTCATTGAGTTGCCCCATGACGTGACAAACAGTATGGGCCAATCTAAGAGCAATGTCAAATTGTGGGCACTGTCTCCTAATTAGAAGCAATGTCAATTCAACATGCTGATCTCCCTCTCAAGTTATTCTCAACCAGAACCTTATATTGAACCTGCCGCTGTGCCACCCCCTGGTAGACTTGTGACCTCTCAATATAGTATATTGCCATACTATTCTCTAAATAAAGATCATCTTATTCCTATTCTTGTCCTATCTGTTTGGACTGTTGTCTTCCCCAATCTAAATGCTGAACTATTATTGGTTCAGTTGCAACAACAAGGTTCTGCAAAAAAGGCCACACACCACTCAAATCAACTTTTCTGGTACTCAAAACCAAATACAGAAGTCAATTTGAATTATCAAACTGGGAATAGAAAACAATGGCAATTGTGACCCAGTGGCAACTTAATTTGGCACTTCACTCATTATAAGGATCAAGCCACCCCTTGTCCAATCCAATTGATTGACACAATCTTGTTCTCCAAAAGGATTCACTCCAAAATTATAATCTCCCATAATCCAATTAAGACATTATCTAGTTTCCAAATATTTTTCCCTGTGTAACTCTGTTAATACAGCATAGTTACAACAGAAGCAACTCAAAGTTGGAGTAAAAAACAATACCAAGCTAGTGTTTTGTCTAAAAATAGATTTTTTATTCAAAAAATAAAATATCAATTATAAAAGTAACTTGTTCTTTTTCTTGAAGGAAGACCTTTCTAAGAAAAACTTAAACCAAAACTATCTAACAAGAAATTTGTGTTTAATAAGATGGTGATCTAATTCTTTAAGTTATTGCTTAAATAGTAGAATGTGTAGAGCATAGCTATTATCATCTTCAACTTGCTATAATTCATGGTTTGGTTAAAGAATAAATAATGGCTCAATTTAACAAGGATTTAGGCCATCAAAAGCACTAGCCTTGCAAATTATGCAAGCAAAAGTGGCTCATTTTGGAATATCTGCCTTTTAGCAAGACAGCATTCGGCTTGGAAATTCAATATTTTGTACTATTAAACCTTCTTGAAATAAACGATAGAAATAAATCAAACTTATAGAACAAAAATAGGGATTGTATTTAAACTACTTGTACAAAAAAATAATAAATTCACCAAAAAAGCAAAGTAGACTACTTTTACCTTTTAAAGAATTGGAGGCATGTTTTTATTTGAGCTTGGCTTCAGTAAATAGAACGTGCTTGTTTACTAAAAATATCAGAAAAATAAAATTGAAGAAATCACCTCTAGGATCATGTTTCATAAAAGCAAGTTTTGGTGAAGTTCTTGGACGGGAACGCACATAAAAATATCCTGTGTTCGCAGTACTTAAAAGCTTTACAAGGATGGTTCTAAAAGTAAAAAAATGCGATATAAGATTCAGCTAATATGTGCAAGGGAGCACAGTTGAAACTAAGTCAAAGTTGTTTCATATTTAACTAGATGAAATACCTTGTTTTAGTCTTCGCCACTATCAAATAGTTAGCGCTTGAAGAATAGGCAAGTAAACTTACTTTCTTTAGGTGCAAGAGATCTTGGGTTATACTATGGTATGGGGGAGCTATATTTTTTTGTCGAAAGGGACGATTACAAGAGACAAATAATGTACTTATTTGCTTTATTGCTCGGTAGGACTATTGATTGATTAGTTTTATCTTGGTTTGATCGATTCCATTTTTAATCCTCTGGCTTAAGTGTTGGGTCGTGGCGGACCGCCCCGGACGCCTACCGGAACTTGTCTGGCTAATAATATTATGCTCCTATTATATTTATCGAGTTATAATTAATTTTTAATATCGGCCCTAAAAATCGGAGCCCTGTCAGAGATGATCCGCCGCAACCCTACCCGGGCCCATCAGAAATTAATTTGATTTTGCAATCAAGCTTTGATTCGTCTCGATTTTGCGACTGGGTGCATAAACTTCGGCTGAAATTTCAACAAGCTTGTGCCATAGATAGGGTTCTTGATAGAACTGCCATTTTTCACCTCAGCAAATATAAACATAAAACTAATTTTTAAAGCGTGATTAAAGCCTTGGAACTCTACAGTGGGTTTACAGCCTGTTGAGATAGTGTAAACTAAGGATTAATCCTGGTAATTTGGTTTAGCTAGCAAAGCACTTGAAAGAGTAGTTTTGAGGAAATGGTTTATTGATATTTGAATATTTGATAAAACTTGGCTTATATAGTGAAATGGGCTGATTGAAAAATATGCCATATCTGTATGGCAGGAAAGGGGTGAAGTTTGGGCTTTAATGGAGCCGATTATTTGCATTTGCATGTAAATAAGTCTGAAACTGATGGCACCATCACAATAGACAAAAATATACTAATTCAGAACAAAATCAGTTCAGTCCAAAATGAAAGGGTAATGGTTTCACTTGAAGGTCAATTTTAAACAAAAAAGTACCATTTATCTAGGTCCAGATTACAAAATTATTCAAACACACAACAAAGTTAAAATCAAATACACATCCTCAAAACTGAGATAGCAAACAAAACTAACCCAAATTCAAAACAAAAAATAAACCAGACACATTCTGAAGCAATCTATATCAACTGTGATATTGATCATGTAACAAAATGCTACAATCAGATACCAAAATTGGTCCAGCCATAAAAGTGATATTTTCAGACACAAAACAACTCTCTTTTTAACAATCTTGATTATTTTTGTGACTCAAAATAGAAAAAGTGTCTTTCAAGAGTGAATACACTAAAATATATTCAAGAAACTACAGCTTTTTTTCAATTTATGTGGCTCTAAATTTGGGTGCATAGGTCCAAGAGAGTGACTTTGAGTTTTTGTTTTACCCCCTGAAGGAAGTTATTGAGTATGTGTCACTTGACAGGATGTATCCCAAGAACTCACACCTTGACACACTCAATTGCTGCGTGAAGCAGTTTCTCACCCATGACCAGGAGAGTGTCTTAAATAGGAGCATGTAATTAAATAAAATCAATACTCTGGCAACATTTCCCTTTTCTGTTTTCAATAGAACTTTATTACTTTTTAGTTTATAATGGTTTATACAATCAATGAGAGCTTTGATGTTGTGGAGGAGCAGTACCAGGACCAACTGCAAGCCCAGGTTGCTGGGCAAGAGAGTGCAGCTAACATGGGCCCTATGTACACCCAGCAGCTCAACTTGAGTCAGGAGAATGATGAGCTGTACGTTTTTTAGGATTGGTACTGGGTATTTTTCTGACAACCTATATGAGTTACCCCAAGACCAGGCCCGACCTCAGCCTGTTCCATATGTGAAACCCCAGGCAACTGTACCCCCTTCACTTCAATTTGACAATCCTGGGTCAATTCAGGCCAATCAGATTAAATAGAACCCAGTCTGGGGGGCATTATGGCAAGTGTGCCTCCCAAGAGGCAACTTCTAACCAATGAAATTGTTGAGGAGATGATGAACCTTAATATGAGTGACATGAATTTTGAGGAAACAGCCTCCTGTCTACAATTCTGTGAGGCAGTTCTCAGCCAAGAATTATGAGCTCTCGTGAAGAGAGCCAACACAAAGGTGACTAATAAGCAGAAAAAAGCAGCCAGATTCCTAGCTTAAGTATGCCTATCTTATCATGCCTGGGCTCCTCCAACACTACATGTACCTCCAGATGACAGAGTTCAGGCTTCTACTTGGGCTTCATAAAATCTATGTCACAACCTGTTCTGCACAGCTCTAGATGTTCAGGCTTGTTGTTAGTGTTATGGTTCTAACCAACTGTGCAGATGGCAAGTGAAATTGTGATGATGATAAGCCCCAAAACACATAAATCAGAGCCACGATAACCCAATGCTTATCCAAATCTCAGATGATTTAATTTTTATGTTTTATTATAAATTGGAACTATCTCTGTCAGGAATGACAATTTCTCTTTACTCAAAACCCAAGGTGTGGGACCAGGGTTGAACCCTGAGCCTAACTCTTTGTGGCCCACAAGTTCAGAAGACCAGGAGCTTGGCCATCCACAGCCTATTAATAGTGCTGCAACATCCTTGATTACTCCCTCTCGGGGAAATAATTCCCTGAGTGATTCTCTGACTAATCATTAAGTCAGTGGCATTCTTATCAATTGCCCATCTAATACAGAGATCAAACCTTTCAAGTCCTAAGCAGAACATTACCTGGACAAGCCCTATTACTGCCATGATGTACATGAACAGCATGTGGCTTCCCATGATACTATATAATCCTCAATATTTATATCAATAAAGTGTCATTATCTTCTTAATTTTTCTCTTTATTTTGCTTCATATACTTCCAAGAAGTATATTATCAACAGTGATAGCATAGTTAGGTTATCCACACCTATGAAGCTTGAAAAAATTCCTCCAAAGAAAAGAACCCAGCAGATGGTGATCCCCACTTTCTTGAGAAGCTACAAAGAAGTTCAGTGTGCCCCTAAGGGGTACACCTATTTCAACAATATCCTTTCACCAACCAAACAGTACAACTTCCTCAGTGCTCAAGGAGTCCTGAACCCATCTTCAATCCAGAACATGCCTGAAATACCTAACATTGTATCTGAGTGTCTACACTCAGCAGAAATTGTAATGTTCTCAGGATTACGCGGTGAAAACGCCAACCTCTGGATTCAAAGCACAAAAAAAGTTCACACTAGTGGGCTACCCCATAGACTCTGGGTAGGTGAAATTGCTTTACAAGTTACTGGGGTTGGTTCCTGCTTTGTGAGTGACTGGTTTGAACAAAATCCTGACCATAATGAAGATTGTGACATGCTCAAGAGTGCCTTCTTGGAGAAATTTGCCATAAAGGACTCTGATGTTATGATTATTGTTGTGCCCTGCCCCAAAAGGCAGGCTTCAGAGCAACTTTTAAATTTGAAGTTCAAATTAATATTTGAATTAGATTTTATTAGTTGTTTTAAATCAAAACTTACCTTGATTTTTCCCGCTTTTGGTCTGTTTTTGCTTTCACCACTGGATTTGCTTTTGCTTTTGCTCCTGCATTTGAGTGGTTTTATTCAGTTTCTTTTTGAATTCCTATTTTAAAATAGGGTTTCTTTCTTTATTTTCATCTTGATTACGCAACCGCTGTTCTTCTCTGCTATGCAGATCTCCGACTTGTAACCAGAAGCTTCCCCACTATCATGTGTTTCCCCCTGGTTTATCAAACTTAGCTGCCAAAGAACTCTCTCCTTTCCACTGAAGATCTTCCCCATGGCTTGGCTTTCTATACCATACAAATAAAGACACCTGAAAATTAAGCTCTTAAGCTGAAATTCTAAGTGGTTTTCCCCAATCACTGTTTACAGGTTTTTTTACTTCAATTTATATTTTCATTCTCCAATTCTAACTTCAAAATTTGCTTAGGTTATCATCTTTAAAATTAAAAGAAGCTTAGATTTAGATTATATACCTTGTTAGTTCTTAATTTGCCTCTCAGGCTCAAACAGCTAACATAATTAGAATGGAGATATTTAGACAACAAGCATCTAGCTTGTTGTCACCATTTTTTAATTTAGGGATAATTTGACTAGTTTTATGTTGAGATATTTCCACAGGGAATATCCTGACGTAGACATACCTTTGGGTACAAACAAATCCTTATTTAACACTTTATTTTATATAGTTTGTTTAGGATTAGTAAACTCTATGACACCTTTTGTGTCAAATCATAAGTTTTTGGCAGGCTTTTTAAAGGTACTCCTACAAACTGTGCCTACTTTTTTATATCTTTTAAACTTAAATCCAAACACTTTACACAGTATAGTTTATAATCTTGCGCCTTATTGAGCAAGACCTTACATTATTTCAGCTTCAAACGGGATTAACCTGGGTAGTTCTTTTTCTATCACTTATATTGTCATTTTAGCTTTAGTCTTTTCTATAATTTTTGTTGCCTTAATCTCTCTTTGTGTATTTCTTTTTGGATGGATTTACAATAAGGGGTTCCACAAGAACAAACCTACCCCTTCAGGCTCATACACCACACAGACGGTCATACTCAACACTCTGTCCTCTCTCGCCCATAGCTCTCCTCCTCCCAACATATTCAACATCCTTGTCTACTCTAAAGCGCACTTCATGGCTTTCAGCAAGGACTTCCCCACTGACGCGCATAAGGTCCTGTTCCTTGCTGTGAAGCTCACTGGCCACTACTGTGACTGGTTCAGTTCTCATTCTGTCAGAAACTCAGAGGTTCTCCAAGGTTATGATCAATTTGTTTCCTCTCTCCTGTCCTTCTCCATGAAGACAAGGATTCAGCCACCCCATCTTCTTCCCGCTTCTCAGGCCTGATCCAAGGTTCACTTCCCCTCAGAGAGTACAATCAGAAGTTTTGCTTGCTTCAGTCTAGGCTACAGGCTTCTGATGCAGAGGCTTGCAGTTTCTATAAGATAGGACTCAATCCCTCTCTTCAAGATTTCCTAGTCTACCACAAGCTACCAGACAAACTAGACTCCTTAATTAAAGAAGTTGTAAAGTGGAATAGGAAGCTTCTCCTCACCAAGTCTAGTTCTGCATCTAAGCTCTCCCCAAATGCTAAGACTTTCTCCTCAAAAACGACATCCCTTTCCGCACCTCCACCTGGCACAGAGCCTAGACCTGGAGGAGGTTTTTGTCTTACCGCAGAGGAGATCCTTAGAAGAAGAACAAACAATCTTGGTTCCTACTGTGGATCCAAGGACCACCTCTTGACTCTCTGTCCCCTTTCCAAGCAATCAACCCCTGTTACTTCCACCACAAGCCTAAACTCCCTCATGTTGAAAGATTCTCCCATCTCCCCAACTGTTCTTGTAACTATACATGGACCCCTTGGTAAGGTCAAGGTTTTGGCTTTGCTTGATACCAGTGCCAATGCAAACTTCATTAAGAAAGACCTTGCAGACGCCCTTTGACTCCCTCTTTATGGATCATTGGATGTCAAAGTCAGGAACAGTACTTACACTGACGCCTCCTCCATCACTTAGCCAGTTACTTTCAACCTTGAGGGTTCTCCATTCAGCGTAAAGTGTAATTCCACTCCCAATCTCTCTTACCCCTTTATACTTGGTTTCCCTTGGCTCAAGGAGTTTTTTCTCTCAATTTTGACCACATTAACAACAGAGTCACTTTTCCTTTCAACAATGCACTTTGTTCTGCACCCCTCAACACTGAATTGCCTCTCTCTTCACCCTCTTCCTTTCAATTGACCTTGCTTGCTGTTTCCCATAATAATTCAACTATTTGTACCAATTCTGACAGAATCCCCTATGCTATTCCAATTTCAAGGATTGCTTCAGCAAGAGTGAATGTCATTCACTTCCTCCCCATTGCTATTACAACATCCAGATAAACCTCAAGCCTGGTACCATACCTCCTTGGGGAAGATTGATCCCTCTTTTTGACTCCAACAACTCTTTGCTAAAATTTTACATCAACAAAGAACTCAAAAAAGGATTTATTTCTCATTATACCTCACCCTGCTTGTCTCCCATCTTCTTTGTGGGTAAATCTGATGGCTCAAAGCGTCCCTGTGTCAATTATTGTGCCCTAAACAAGATTACTATCAAGGACATATGTTCTATTCCCTCTGCCTAAGCCCTCACTGACTGTTTATCTGGAAGCAACATCTATACCAAAATAGATCTCCACAGTGCTTTCAACCAGGTCCGTGTTGCCTCAGGACACAAATGGAAAACAGCTTTCTGTAAACCCTTCAGACTATACAAGTATAATGCAATACCTTTTGGCTTATGTAACGCTCCCTCCACCTTCCAGGCTCTCATGAATGAGGCACTCCTTCCATTCCTCAACAAGTTTGTTATGTTCTACCTAGACAATATTCTTTAATACTTCTCTTCCCTTGCCACTCATGTTACTCACGCTACTCAGGTCCTGCAGAAACTTTGGGACTACAACCTATTTGCCAAGTCATCAAAGTGTTCATTCTTCTGCTCTGAGGTGGATTTTCTCAGCTACATGGTCACTCAAAACGGTTGTGCTTTTTCTCCTAGCAAGGTGGATGCTATACAGAACTGGCCTGTTCCCGAGACTTGCTCACAACTTTGTGGTTTCCTTGGATTGGCAAACTATTGCCGTAAGTTTGTAGGTAATTTTTCTTCTTTATTTTTGCCTCTCACTACCCTCACTTCTCCTTCTGTTTCTTTTTTATGGACACCTGAGGCCCAGCTTGTGTTTGATGCTACCAAAGCTGTATTTGTCTCCACTCCCGTTCTCCTGATGCCTGATCCTTCCAAACCCTTCTTGGTTGAGACTGATGCCAGCAACTATGCTGTTGGCAGTGTGCTCCTTCAGCTTGGGGGGATGGGATGCAACATCCTGTTGCATACTTCTCCCAGAAGCATCTTCCTGCCAAGCGTAATTATCCTTTACACAACAAGGAACTTCTTGCCATAATCAAAACTCTTAAGCATTGGCGTTGCTATCTTGAGGGACTTGACAAGCCTTTCCTCATTTACATGGACCATAAGAACTTGCTTTACTTCACCAAGTTGTGTCACATCTCCCAGAGACATGCTAGATGGGTACTGGAGCTGTCAAAATTTTGCTTCAAGTTTGTATACAAGAAGGGTATACTCAATACCCTACCTGATGCACTTAGTTGTCACCCTTTACTGTCTGAAGTTGACAAAGACTACAAATCCCTCAACACCAAGATGGTCCTTCTGCCCAAGAGCTTTCTGGAGCTTAATGTTATCAGTAACAAACTCCCAACATACTGAAGCAAATCCACGAGTCCTAGCTGTCCAACAAGATCTCGTCTCAGATTATCAACACTCTCACAAACAATGATACAGTTTCAAATCCTTCCTTCTCTCTGCTTGATGGTGTTTTATACTTCAACAATCTTCTTATAGTCTCTTCACCAGACCTCCAACAGCAACTAACCATTACCTTCCACAATTCCTTAGCTGCAGGTCATTCTGGCTATAAGAAGACTCTGGCCAAACTCCACAATCACTTCTGATGGCCAAAAATGTCTTCTTTTGTTAAGTCTTACGTCAGCAGCTGTCTTATTTTCCAAAGAAGCAAACACTCCACCCAGAAACCTGTTGGTCTGCTATGTCCCCTTGCTATTCCTGAGGGTCCTTGGCATTCAGTCTTGTTGGATTATATTGTCCAACTTCCCCAGTCCAAGAGTTTTGACACTATACTAGTCATTGTGGATAGATTCTCTAAGCAGGCCATTTTTGCTCCTTGTAATCCAAACATTACAGCAAAGCAGACTGCTTCCCTGTTTTTTAAACATGTCTTTGTACACCATGATACCCCTAGAGACATTGTGTCCAACCACAGACTTCAGTTCCTTTCTCTTTTCTGGAAGGAATTCATGACACAGCTAGGTGTCCATCTCTCCCTCATCACTTCCTACCATCCCTAATCAGATGGCCAAACCAAGCGTACCGATCAGACATTGGAATGTTTTCTCTGCTGCTTCTCCAATGAACAACAGAACAATTGGGCCTCTCACCTTCCCTTAGCTCAATAATCCTACAATGCCACTCCTCACTCATCTATTAAGATGTCTCCTTTTATGGCAAACTTGGGGTATACTCCTGCCTTTATTCCTTCTGTCAGCTTGTCTGTACATTCCCCATCAGCAGAAGAGTTCCTGATTCAAATATCAACTTATTCAGGATTCCCTTAAGAATAATCTTTCTAAGGCCATCAAGGTCTACAAGGTCCACGCTGACAAACACCATCAGGAGGGGAAGACTATCCAGGTCAATAACTTGGTATACCTAAACACCAAAAACCTTCCTATCAAATGGCCTTCCCGTAAACTTGGCCCTCAATTCATAGGACCTTTTGTTGTAACCAAAAGAGTTGGGAAGGTAGCATACTGTATTCAACTTCCTCCAGGGTATCACATCCATGACGTCTTCCACAATTCCCTCCTCAAGCTTCAGGAGGTTTCTCCACCTCCACCTCCTCATCAGAAGATTATTATCCCTTCTGCACACCTGGTTGAAGGAACTCCTGAGTATGAGGTAGAATCTATAATCAACCATTGCTACCACTATGGAAAGTTACAGTACCTAGTTCTTTGGAAGGGATATCCTGTAGAAGAAAGTTCATGGGAATCATTGTTCAACATTACAAACTGTGCTGACCTTTTGGATTTCTATATCCAAGCTCATCCTGAACTTGGATCTGGAGGGGGTAATGTTGTGCCCTGCCCCAAAGGGCAGGCTTCAGAACAAATTTAGAATTTGAAGTTCAAATTAATATTTGAATTAGATTTTATTAGTTGTTTTAAATCAAAACTTACCTTGATTTTTCCCGCTTTTGGTCTGTTTTTGCTTTCACCACTGGATTTGCTTTTGCTTTTGCTCCTGCATTTGAGTGGTCTTATTCAGTTTCTTTTTTAAGTTCCTATTTTAAAATAGGGTTTCTTTCTTTATTTTCATCTTGATTACGCAACTGCTGTTCTTCTCTTCTATCCAGATCTCTGACTTGTAACCAGCAGCTTCCCCACCACCATGTGTTTCCCCCTGGTTTATCAAACCTAGCTGCCAAGAAACTCTCTCCTTTCCACTGAAGATCTTCCCCATGGCTTGGCTTTCTATATCATACAAATAAAGACACCTGAAAAGTAAGCTCTTAAGCTGAAATTCTAAGTGGGTTTCCCCAATCACTGTTTACGGGTTTTTTTACTTCAATTTATATTTTCATTCTCCAATTCTAACTTCAAAATTTGCTTAGGTTATCATCTTTAAAATTAAAAGAAGCTTAGGTTTAGATTATATACCTTGTTAGTTCTTAATTTGCCTCTCAGGCTCAAACAGCTAACATAATTAGAATGGAGATATTTAGACAACAAGCATCTAGCTTGTTGTCACCATTTTTTTTAATTTAGGGATAATTTGACTAGTTTTATGTTGAGATATTTCCACAGGGAATATCCTGACGTATACATACCTTTGGGTACAAACAAATCCTTATTTAACACTTTATTTTATATAGTTTGTTTAGGATTAGTAAACTCTATGACACCTTTTGTGTCAAATCATAAGTTTTTGGCAGGCCTTTTAAAGATACTCCTACAAACTGTACCTACTTTTTTATATCTTTTAAACTTAAATCCAAACACTTTACACAGTATAGTTTATAATCTTGTGCCTTATTGGACAAGACCTTACAATTATGATATAACTCAGAACCTTTAAAATGACAGAAACCATTGAGGAGTACATCTCAGTATACAAAGACATACATGATTGAGCTCCCAGTATCTCCAACTTTGATGAGGCTAGGCCACAAATGGATTTCTACAATGGCCTCCCCTCACACATCAGACGTCAATTTGACATGAGCCGCTGCAAGAACCTCTAAGAGGTCTTCTTAAAAGGAAAGCAAGCTGCTCAGAAGTCTGATAATCTGCATGCAACCAACAATCAAAAAATAAAGTCCATCAGCAAGGAAGGATACTCATCCCAACAAACAATCCAACTGAGACAAGAATCCTCACCATTGAGGCAGAAATTGTGCAACTCAGGTGAATAAGATAAATGCTGACAATGCACCCAAGGAGGGAAAAGCTCCAGGGAGTGCTTAGAAAAGCCACCCTCTCCCACTTTACAAGACTTGTACAGGGACCAAGATGTGGACTCAATTACCATGATCCAAGTATCTCCAGCAATCTCTTAATGTTTGCTGCCCAAACTAGAAATAAACTCATCACCTATCCTTTCTGTTTTTTTTTGCAGATATCAGGGCACAGCACTATTTGACGCTGGAGCAGACCAATTCCTTGTTGAGGAGAAATTTTCCAAACTCATGAAATTACCTACAATCAAGAGAAATTTCAAGAGATTTATCATGACAGACAACAGGAGCACTCTAGTTGTTAAGGAGGCAAACCCTTTCCAGGCACAAATAGGGGATGTACAAAATATCATTGGTGGCCTCATCATTCCAATACCTAAAGATGACATAGTACTTGGCTTAGATTGGATGAGAAAGATAAAACTTCACATTGACTGGGATAGTGCTACCATCACCACATTAACAAGGAAAAGTACACTATCATGTGTACCCAACTTATCTTGACACCCTCATGAGGGACCACATATTTGTAAAGATTACCAAAATAGAAGAAGAAAACAAAGCTAGTAAATTTGACTGGAATAATTTCACATACAAGATCATCCTTTTCAAAAACGTGGAATTCTTACTCAAACAGGACTCAATACATCAACAACTTTTCAAATAGTTCCCTTTGGTATTTCAGGAGAAATTTCCAGGCTTACCACCTCACAGAGGCATCCAGCACAAAATTAACCTAAAAAGAAGTGTACTTAAGGCACATCCCATCTACCAATTGACACCATAAGAAGATAACACTAAAAAAACACCTGTATGAAGCCCTAGAAAAGGGGATCATTTGACCATCAAAGTCTCCCTTTGTCACAGCAGTCTTATTTGTGGTTAAGAAAGATTGAGGTTCATGTCTTGTCAATGATTACAGAGCACTCAACAAAGTCACAATTAATAACAGTTATCCTCTGACACTGATTGATGATCTCTTTTACGCTCTAGGAGGATCACAGTTGTGACTGTACTACAGTCACTGCTGAGTGTTTAGCCAAATAAAGGCTCTGAAATATAAAGATGTTCTGTTTTTGCTGTTTATTACATATAGATAGGTTTGTTTGGAATTATTGAGGGAAAGGTTCCTAGAAAATGGATATCTATGTTTAATAAAAGAACAGAATATGGATGTTTAGTTAGGTTAGGCTAACAAAAAGAATTGAGGCAAGATTGGCCAAATCAATCTTGGAGACTAGGCGTCTCAAAATGGGTTAGTTAATCAGGAAGCTTAATTAATAAATACGGGATATAATTAATGAGGATTTAATTATATTAAAATGGCCTTGACTTTGTCAAGAAGTTTGGTTAAGGTTAACCATGGGAAAAATCCCCAGAATTAGGGTTAAAAGCGCTGCGTCAGCAAATTTATTGGATTAGAAGCGCCGCCGCACCGCCTAATGAATTTGTGATGCGCCAAGGCGCCGCTATCAAATTTTCTCAGGCAATGGGGCGCTGCCTGGGGAAATTGCTGGGCACCGCAGTGGCGCCTGGTTTGAGGTTCAAAGCAGTTTAATGGTTTTTTGCCTTAAAACCATTAAATGCAAAAATAACTAAATAAAGGCAAGGATGCCTAGGAATTCAGGTTTGATCAGCTGGTTCCCAGTTGGAACACTGATAGCTGAGTTTAGGATGTGCAATCCAGGGGGTTTTGGCGCTGGGAGCTGAGGAAGCTCCATGCCAAATTGGTACATTGGGTTGAATGGAGTCAGGTGACTTCTGCCCATTGTAGGTCACTAAGACTGTTCCTGCCAAATCTTTAGTAGAAGTAAAGGCTGTGTTTGAAGAGCTGTATTCTGATTACTTTGCAAAGGAAGAGACTCCCGCCCAAGGGAACCAAATTTATGCTTGTGATGCTTGGAACTTGTTGGTAGGATGAGATGAAATCTTTTAACAAGTAACAGAGATGGCAAATTGTTAAATTGAGGCGTTGAGAGCACAAGAGGAAAAAAGCGTTGAAATCATGGCTCGTTGGCGGGACAACAATAAAGTGTTATCCAATAAAATTGCCTCCCTGGAGGCAAAGCTCCTCAAAGCTTTGTCCCAGGAAGGTAACAGCAATAAGAGTCAAGGGCAGAATAATGGCAGGATAAACTGGTTAGGCCTGGATCCGTCACAACAGTTCTTCACAAAAATTGACTTAACAGCAAAATACAATCAAATCTGTGTTAATCCTTAAGAAATCCCAAAAACAGCATTCAGAACCAAATACAGCACATTCAAATGTGTAGTCCTTCACTTTGGTATGACGGCTCACTATACCATGTCAGTAATGTCTGGATAGCTTGAATAAATCAACTTTGGTGTGAAAAATGCCCACAGTACCTTTGTAACCTTAATGAACAAAGTATTCAAGGATCACATCAGGAAAAATCCATGGTCTACCTAGATAATATAATTATCTACAGTTCAACAAATAACAACATTGGAAAGACATTTGCATGGTACTCAACACACTCAAAGACAACCAACTAGTAGCCAAGCCTTCCAAATATGAATTCTTCTCAAACAAACTCCTGTTCCTAGACCACATCATTAGTAAAAATGTGATTAAGCCTGATCCAGAAAAGGTAAAAGCCATCACAGATATGTTAGAATCACATAAAAAGAGTAAACTTTGTACATTCTTGGGAATGGTTGTGTATATCAGAAAGTTCATTCTGGATTGGGGAGCCTTAACTGCCCCTCTGTCTGTGATCATCAGCAAGACAATAAAATTGTGTGGATGCCACTAAGAGAGCATTACCTCCAAAAATAAAGAACCAAATTGTTACCCCCATTCTACAATACCCTAACTGTGAAGAGGTTTATGAACTGGAGACAGATACCTCTGACTAAGCAATAGGAGGAGTTCTTAGGATTCAACCCACAGAAAATGACTTCCTTCCTGTGGTGTATGAATCTAGAAAACTGTCTGAAGGTGAGAAAAGGTATTCAATACATGACAAGGAACTGATAGTCATCATCCACTGCTTAATGAAGTTGTGTTGCTATCTGAAAGGTGCACATATATTCAAAGTGCTAACTAATCACAAGTCACTGGTATTATTTGAAGCATAACAGCAACCATCTAAACTCAAGATGAATGTATGAGTCTCATATAGAGGTACCCCATGACAATTGAATACAAATTAGGCAAGGAAATACTTAGTGCAGATGCCCTGTCAAGGCTATACTGTAAACATCTCCTATGCACTGATGAAGCCCCCAATTGACCCATGTTGATAATGGGAAATCTCCAAGAAGGGTTATCACCTGGTTCACTAATGGACATCCAAGATAAAGTCCTCAAAAACAAACATCTGTTCAAAAATATATATGGTACTCTACACCACATACTACCAAGTGGCAATATGATACCATATGTCCTATCAACACAGAAGATTGACACAATCCTTTGATACTACAGAGATCTAGGACACACCTGTAGCAGAAACTTACAAAATCATCTTAAGAAACAGTATTGGTGGTCCAACATGCTGGACAACATCAAAGAGGTGATCAAACAATGTGAAGTATGTGAAAAGTACACCCAATCCAAGGTACCACCCAAATCAGTAGTACCTGTATCCATCACACAACCCTTCAAAGTGTGGTCACTGGATATTGTGGGACCAATTCCTGGCAAAAGCAAATGCAAGAAGTACATTATAACAGCTATTAACTATGTAACCAGATGTCCTGTAGCCCAAGCTACAAAAGAACACAAATACAATGATGTGAGACAATTTATTGGCAAAGAAATCATAGCTAAGTTTGGAAAGCCTTAGCTCCTGATTAAAAATGAAGGGAAAGAACTCACTTCCATCAATACCAACATCTACCTTGCTAAAAGTGTAATAAATCACATAGTTGCCAGTCCTTATCACCCAAAAGTAAACAGGAGAGTAGAAAAATTGACCATTTTCTTTGTAGAGGCACTCAGTAAATTATTTGCCAATAACCCATAACTTTGGGCTGACATTTCCTCAGAAGCGCTAATGATATGTCAAACTTGAGTCAATTGAAATACAGGTAAAGTCCTGTTTGAACTCAACTATAGACATAAAACTGCCATTGTCAGTACTAAATTAGGGCCCCAATTACCCTTAACTAAGAAAGTACCAGCAGATAACAACCCTGATATAAAACACGCCAGAAAAGATCAGGACTCTAAAGAAGAGGAAAATGTTGAGAGGGAATCAATCCCCATCCAAAAATAATGGTTTCAAGTCAGGGAAAAATTTGGGATGTCAATCATGACTTCCAAAAATTAGAACCAGGGCTATGAGGACCAGGAACTGTCATGTAAGTCAAACCAAGCAATACCATACTCATCAAAGGAATTGGTTCATGTACTGAGTTAAAACGCATGCATCATGATTGACTCCACCAGTGCAAAGCAAGAACTGCAAAGCAGAACTCGTGACTTCCTGTACCCAATGCAAAGCTGGATTAATGTTGCAATCAAGTTCCCCAACTTGCCTGCTAACGTATATTACAATACACAGGGGGCGCTTGATGGGTTGCCCCTTGACGTATCTAACAACATGGACTAATCTGATGGCAATGTCAAATGGCGGGTACTTCATCTTAATTAGAAGCGCTACCAATTTGACCTGCTGATCTCCGCACAAGTTATTCCTTGGCTTCAAACCTTACATGGAACTTCCCACTATGCCACCCCCTTGTGGTCTTGTGGCTTTCCCCTTATAGTATATTAATCACAATATTCTACAATAATCAATACATTATTCTATTCATTCCTGTCCTTTCTATTAGACTGTTGTCTTCCCCAATTCCAAATACTGAATCCTCATTGGTTTAGTTGCAACAGTGGTAGCAGCAGTAGGTTGACAACCTACCTAAAACAAAAATTCCCCCTAAGAAAAGACAGAGTACGGGCTGTATGGCTACTCCCCAACAAAAGACTTTCCTGCCAATCCCCAAGGGGGACATCCCCGACGGGTATGTCATCTATCAAGGCCAGTTAGTTCTCACCAGCATGTACAATTGGCTCCACCTCAGGCAGCGGGACGCCAGTGTCACCCCTCCCCAGTCAGACCTGTCACAATGCATGCTCAATCTCCAGCTAGAATCCTTTGTGGGTGGCATCAAAGGGTCCAACATTGTCAGTTGGCTCCAATATACCAAAGCCTGCCTCCATATCTGTCAGGTTCCTGAGCCCATGTGGGTTGCCACTGCGTCTGGCCACCTCACGGGTCCCGCCGCAGTGTGGTTCACCTACTGGGCCAGCAAGGGACTTGATGTTACCTGGGCAGCATTCTGAGACGCTGCAAAGTCCCGCTATAGCAAAACCTTCTCCCCCATTGTAGTGGGAACTCCTCTTCTAGAAATAAAACAAACTGGTTCCATTCCTGAGTACCTTGACGCCTGTCAGCAAGCTCTTGCTGCTGCCCCCAAAGCTGTGACTGACAGAAATGCAATGCTACTCACCCTCATCATCAATGGGTTAAAACCCCATATCTGTAAGTGGGTCCCCAAGGTTGCTGTACCTTCATTGATGATTGCTACAAGGCCATTGTGGAGGCTAACAACCAGGCTTCCATGGGTTTCTGCCATACCAGTGATGCTCCACCCCAGCCTTGTGCAACACCTGGCAATTCCACAATCAAGTGGGCTGCCACCAGCCCCGTCAGCAGGAGAATGGGACCAAACGTCCCTGCAAGGGGGAGCTCCAGCTAGCACAGATTAAGGTCAGGGAAAAGCCTGGGGGTTGTAGAAACAAGAGGCCCTACGACCCCACTTGACCCTTCCTCTCAATCACTGCTTGCAAAGAACCCCTGCAACTACAACATCCACAAGGTCAAAACCCTTGACATCTTCCAGGTCTACAGTGACAGCCCTGTACTGCAAGCAAGTCACTCTTCAAATAAAATAACCCGCTTAGCCTACCCCTTCTGTTTCTGTTGGAACACCCACAAATTACTGGTAGATACCAGGGCCAACCACACTATGGTGAACCAGGCGTTTGCTGACTCCCAACAACTAGATTGGGTGCCTAGCAGGTTCAAGGCAGTACACGTAGCTGATTCCTGCAGAGTTGCCATTACCCATGAGACAGTACCCTTCTCTGTGAGAATGGGGAATGTCCAGGTTAAGCTCTCTGGGCCAATCATGGCAGGGCTCAGCCACAATGTAATTGCTGGCCTCAACTGGCTTTGACACAACCATTCCTACATTGACTGGGATACATCTGTTATCACCCTTAATAGAAATGGGGTGGGCTTTCAGATTTACCCTGTGGAAATGAGCAAGTTACTCCACAATACTGTGTTTGTTAGGATAACAGAGACAGGCTTGTACAACTTCAAGGGGGGAAACTAGACTTCAATCAATGTTTAGTCAAAGTTATCCGCGCTGAACCATCTGTGGTCTCTCCCTTGGCCACTTCTCCTCCCCCAGCACTTGCCGCTCTCCTCAAGGAGTACAAGGACGTCTTCAGCAAAACACTGGACCAATTGCCCCCTTCCTGAGAGATTCAGCATGCTGTTCAACTCCAAGAATTGTTACCTAAAGCACAGCCATTATACTGTCTTACACCAAAGGAAGATGAGACCCTTCACCAGCACCTTGTGGACGCACTTGATAAGGGCTTCATTTGCCCCTTGCTCTCTCCATACAGGGCAGCTGTCTTCTTTGTAGCCAAGAAGGACAGGTCCCTTTGCTTGGTCACAGACTACTGCACTCTAAATGAGGTGATGGTCAAGAATAAATACCCCCTGCCGCTGATTGACAACCTGTTTGATACACTTGCAGGTGTGAAGGTCTTTAGCAAGATTGATCTCACTGTGGGGTACAACCAGTTCCGCATTGCACCAGGGGATGAGTAAAAAACTGCCTTCTGCACATGCTACAGGTTTGTTGAGTGTTGTGTCATGAACTTTGGAATGACCAACGCTCCTTCCACCTTTGTCATGTTGATGAACAGAGCATTTGAGGACCTGATTGGGAAATGTGTTGTTGTGCATCTTGACAACATTATTGTCTTCAGTCAAGATCAAACCACACACCTCCAACACCTCTGTGCTGTCCTCAACGTCCTTTGGGAAAATCAGCTAAAAGCTAAACCCTCCAAATGTGAGTTCCTCAATTTGGAGCTTTTATTCCTTGGGCACACCATCTCTGCCCAAGGGATAAAGCCCAACCCTGCCAAAATCAAGGCAATCACCAGCATGCCACCTCCCACTGATGTGGGCCAGGTGCAGACATTCTTAGGCATGGTTGTATATGTGCGCAAGTTCTTCCCCAATTTCAGGAACTAATTGCACCTCTCACTGAGCTCCTCAACATCAAACAGCGCTTCCATTGGACCCCTGTCAGAAATTGAGCCTTCATTATGTTGAAACAAAGACTCACAACAACACCAGTACTGCAGTTCCCCAATTGAAACTGTCAGTACAAACTTGAGACCAATGCCTCAGACAGAGCCATAGGGGGTGTGCTAAGGGTAGAAACTGACAATGGCGTCATCCTCCCCATGGCGTATAAATCCAGGAAACTTACCAATATAGAACAACACTATCCCATCCATGATAAAGAATTGGCAGCAATTGTGCACTGCGTTGAGAAGTGGCACTGTTACCTGAAAGGTGCTACATTCCCACCCTTCATCCTGACAGACCACAAGTCACTCCAGTATTTCAACACAGTCCCACTTGACACGCTGCTAAGCAGGTTGGGTTGAGCACCTATCCCCTTACCAGTTGCGCATCAAGTACAAGCCTGGGAAGGAACTTGTCACAGCTGATGCCCTCTCCCAACTCTACATAGTGTCCATCACTGGGGACAATGGTTTGTTCCAGATTGGCTCATGCTTTATCTCCGCCCTGAGGCAAATTGCTACAAAGGCCTTAACTTGGTAACCATCTCCAAATTGAAGGACAACAAAAGTCAGTTCACCACCAATGCTGGCAAAGTCTGCTGTTGGGCAGAGACAGGTGAGAAGACGCCTTAAATTCCCACCACACAACAAGGTGATACAATATTGCACTACCACCAAACCCTGGATCACATAAGAGGGCATAACCTCTTCAAGATCACAAAACAAAAGGTTTGGTGGCCGCGCATGCGTCAAGACATCTCAGATCTCCTTAAAATGTGTGTGCTGTGCAAATGGAATACGTCCAAACCTGCACCTCCCAAGTCTGTCCTGTCCATCACAGCCACAAAACCCTTTAAGCAGTGGGCTCTTGACATTGTGGGACCACTCCCTAAAGACAGACTGGGGAAGAAGTACATTATCACTGCCATCAACTACTTTACTTGCTGGTCAGTGGCCTGGGCAACAACTAAACACCACCACCACCATCACCCGCTTCATTGGCAAGGAAATTGTGGCCTGCTTTGGGCAACCCAAACGTCTCATCACAGATGGCGGTCCTGAACTTGTAGGGCATGTCATGAAGGCGTACTGCGCCAAGAACACACTCCAACGTATAGTTACAGCCCCCTACCATCCGCAAGCCAATGGGCGCGTAGAGCAGTTAAATGGCTCACTGGTCCAATTGATTGCCAAGCTCTCACAAGAGCACCCCAACACCACATGGACTGAACACCTGCCTACCGCTCTACTTATCTTACAAGCAAGAATCAACAGAGGCACGGGGTTCAGCCCCAGACCCTGGCCTTTGGGACGCCTGAAAGTCTGACAGGAGTTGAACAGGGAAAGTTACGGTCCAGAGTTCCCAAAAACCTCCCCTAGTGACAACCCCATCCCTAGACTAATGGCGTGCCAAAGCCCAGGAAATTGAGCACAGAATAATTGAAGGAGGGACAAAGCATCTTGAAGCCAGGTACACTGTAGGCAACCCTGTCTACACCCTCAACCCCAATTCTGCCAAGTTGGAACCCAACCACCTAGGGCCCTTCAAGATAGCCGCTGTCTATGACAATCATACCTATCAACTTGAAGATGCCCAAGAGAATACCAAAAAGCTTTACCACAATTGCTTGCGCCCCTGCCGTGCCATCCCCACACAAAGGCTGTTTGTGTGGACCTTCCCATACCTTCCGCATACTCTGGTTTTGGAGTCTGACAACAAGAAGGGGGCAAGGGGGGGTGTTGCAACCAAGTTCCCTGACTTGCCTGCTAACGTATCTTACAATACACAGGGGGCGCTCAATGAGTTGCCCCTTGATTTATCTAACAACATGGACTAATATGATGGCAATGTCAAATGGCGGATACTTCATCCTAATTAGGAGCGCTACCAATTCAACCTGATGATCTCCACACAAGTTATTCCTTGGCTTCAAGCCTTACATGGAACTTCCCACTATGCCACCCCCTAGTGGCCTTGTGGCTTTCCCCATATAGTATATCAATCACAATATTCTACAATAAATGATACCTTATTCTTATTATTCTTTCCTTTCTATTAGACTGTTGTCTTCCCCAATTCCAAATACTGAATCCTCATTGGTTTGGTTGCAACATCAATACCAAGACCAAATCCCTGACACTCTCAAGAAAATTCATAAGGCTCTGCCTTCCAGCACACCAGGGGGAGATGTCACAACATCTTCAATTACTCCCTCTTGGGAAAGTAATTCCTTGAGTGATTTCCCAACTAATCATTAAGTTGGTGGTACTTTTATCAATTGTCCATCTAATACAGAGATCAAACCTTTCAAGCTCTAAGCAGAACACTAATTGGACAAGCCCTATTACTGCCATGAGGTACATAGACAACATGTGGCTTCTCATGATAATATATAATGCTCTAAACTCATATCAATAAATTATCATTTGCATTTTAATTTTCACCTTTATCTTGTTTATTATACTTCTCAGAAGTATATTCACAGCATTATTATATGTTTAGAGCATTTCAAGGAAATTCTTGAGAAAGATGCTTCAACTTTTCTATGAAGCAATTTGCTTGGGAAACAAAAGGCAAGAAAGTTCAGTGATTTATTTGCCTTGGTTTTTCTAGGGAGGCAAAATCAAAGAGAAATATTGAAGGATTTATGGGGGGAATCCTCTTAGTAATTTTCTATGGAAAACAGTTGATTTCAAAAATAAGAAAGAATAGAAGAAAACAGGGAAACTTTTCATGATTTAAGGTGCAAATTGACAAGGTTCTGCTTGGTTAAATGCTTGCTTCCTATTTGAGTTCTGGAAAGCCCTTGAAGCAAAGAAAAGCACTTAATATGTTTGAATATGATGAGTATTGATGAAATTGGTTGAGTTTGGAGATTAATCTACTGATTATTTTTATTTGTAGAATTATCTAAAGCTTAATTAATATATTCATAAACAACAGGAGAAATTTCTTGGTTTAATGGAGTAAGTTTGGAAGCTCTCTTTAATATATAAAAGTGAGAGCACATAATAGTTTAACCCTATGAAAGAAACTTCCTAAAGGGGATTATCCTGAGACAAGGGACTATTTAACAGTGATTGACTGGATATAGGTTAGTTAGAAAGTTTTATATTAGAAGACCTTAAGTTTGAATATTTATTGGGGTTCAAACCTGAAGAAATTCATCTAAAGAGTAGTGGATAAGAAGCTGGTGGTCTCACAAGACATTCCCAAAGGAGCAACTGGTCCAGAAGTATGCATACATTTGTATTTTCAGAAGGCTTCTAAGAAGGTCTTATCTTCTGTTAAATAAATACTTTTGCAACCCTAAATATTTATAAGCATTGTGGTCATGGAATTTTTCTTTCATATTGTATACCCAAATTTTGGGCAAGAAGATCAATACAGGCAACAGCACAGAAAGTTTTCTGGAATTCAGACACCTGGAGAGAAATGTACACTATTTTCAAGAGGGCCATCAATCACAGCAAGGGGACAAGAGCTCTTTAGAAGCAAGTTCACTACTCTCTTCTAAGAGATTTACACTCCCAAGGAAAGACATACTCAGGCAAATGACATTGTTGCATTTTGAATGGCTCTTAAATTAGTTACAACGGTCAAAGTTAGACTTTCTCATTCATTTGACTTCATGCTAATGCATCAAGTATCACTATTGTACTGATTTAATATAGTGTGGGAGATTAACTAGTTAATCCTACAATCTGTATCAAGAGCCTCTTGTCTGTGGCTTCAGAGGAAGTAATTTGTATATTACATAATCTCACCCAAACCATAGTGGATTCTGAGAGGAATCATGGCTCAAGCAAAATCATAAATCTCTAAAAACCTCTTTCCTTAAAAATGCTATTAAAAGATCAATTTCACATATTCATATATAGTTTATTGTACATTACTAATTAGTGGACTCTAGTGCCATATCTTAGTCTTTAGTAGATAATATAAGTGTCAAGTTTATACTTCTGGGAAGTATAATAAACAAAATAAGGGGAAGATTTAAGAAGAGAATGATACTTTATTGAATATGAATATAGGCTAATATATAGTATCATGGTAAGCCCCCTGTTGTCCATGTACGTCATGGAGGTCATGGGGCTTATCTGAGTAATGTTCCTCTTGAGTCATGAGGCTTAATCAAGTTGTGTTCCATTTAGGACCTGGATTGAATGATCCCTGTCATAGATGATTAACTGATAATGGTGCCACCGGTTTATTGACTGAGCGGCGGACCACTTGGTGAGCCGCTTGGTGATTTACTTGGGGCATTATTTCCCCAAGAGGGAGTAATCAAAGATGTTTTAACATCTCTCCCTGGGGTGCTGGAAGGCGTAGCCTTGGGAATTTTCCTAAGTGTCTCAGGGACGCAGGTCTGGTACAGATTCAGTTTGGCGTTGGGAACAGGGAGTCTTGAATTTTGTTGGGCTGCTCTTGCCTTACACAGACAAAGTCAATCATGATGCATACGTTTTAGTTCAATTAGAGCTCCAATCCATTTGATGAGGTAGGTGTTGTTAGGCTTTACCTCCATGACAATGCCTGGTCCGCGTAACCCTGGATCTAATTTGTGTTGGTCGTGGTTGACAACCCAGATCTTGTCTCTGACTTGGAACCTTTCTTGTTGCAATGGGATTGCTTCCCGCTGAACCCTTTGTTGTTCCATCACCTCTTGGTCCTTTCTGGCTTGTAGTACTTTTGGGTCATTGCTGTCTGGTATTTTCTTTGGAAGTGGCAGTTGTGGTTCTGTGGTTGTACTGACACATGAGGGTTTCTGACCATAGACAAGTTCATAAGGGCTTTTGCCTGTATTGCGGTTGACTTGTGTTATGCAGACCATAAGGGCGGTTGGTAGAATGTCAACCCAGAATTTTGGGTTGCTGGCAGATAACTTACAAAGGGCTTCCACTAGGGAGCCGTTTAGTTGTTCTACACGTTTATTTGCTTGTGGGTGATATGGGCTGGCTGTGACGTGTTTTATTCCATTTTTGGCAAGATAGATGTTGGTTTCAATAGCTTTGAGTTCAGTGCCCCCATCTGTGATTAAGAGGTCAGGTTTTCCAATCTTAGCTATGATCTCCTTGCCAATGAATTGTCTCACATTGTTGCCTTTGTGCTCTTTTGTGGCTTGTGCTACGGGCCATCTGGTTGCATAGTCAATGGCTGTGATGATGTAATTCTTGCAAATGCTTTTGCCATTAATTGGTCCCAAAATATCCAACAATCATACCTTGAAGGGTTGTGTGATGGATACAGGTACTACTGACTTGGGTGGGGCTTTGGTTCAGGTGTACTTCTCACAGACTTTGCATTGTTCCAGTACTTCTCTGATATCATCTAGCATGTTGGGCCACCAGTAGCGGGTCTTGAGATATCCATGCAAGTTTCTGCTACAGGTGTGTCCCAAGTCTCTGTGATAACAGAGAATTGTGTCAATCTTTTGTGTTGACAGAACGTAGGGTACTGTGTCACCATTTGGAAGAATTTGGTGGAGTGTACCATATACGTTTTTGAACAGATGTTTGTTCTTAAGGACTTTCTCTTGGATGTCCATTGGTGTGCCAGGTGGGAATCCTTCCTGGAGATTCCCCATGATTAACATGGGCCATTTGGGGTTGCCATCAGTGCAGAGGATGTGTTTATTGTATAGCCTTGATAGGGCGTCTGTATTAAGCATCTCTCTGCCTTGTTTGTATTCAATTTGCATGTGGTATCTCTGTATGAGACTCATCCATCCGGCTTGTCTTCTTGACAGGTGTTGTTGTGTTTTGAAGAATATCAGCAACTTGTGGTCAGTGAGTACTTTGAACGTCTGGGCTCCTTCTAGGTGACATTGCCACTTCATGAGACAGTGTATGATGGCTACCAACGCATTGTGTATAGGGTATCTTTGTTTGCCGTCCAATAGCTTCCTGGATTCATATGCCACAAGAGGAAGTCTTTTTGGGTTGTTTGGATACAGAGGACTCCTCATATGGCATAATCAGAGGCATTGGTTTCTAGCTCATAGATCCCCTCACGGTTTGGGTATTGCAAGATGGGGGCGGTGATCATACACTCTTTCAGCTGACGTAAATGTTGATCTTGTAAGGATGTCCAGATAAATTTGGTTGTTTTCCCAATGATGGCTGATAAGGGAGCTGTTAGGGCGCCCCAGTCAGGGATGAACCTGCATACATACACTACCATCCCAAGGAAAGTGCGGAGCTTGCTCCTGTTCCTTGGGGCTGGAATCTCTGTTATAGCGCGTATTTTGTCTGGATCCGGCTTGATACCATCCTTGCTAACAAAAAGACCAAGGAAGGGGAGTTAAGTTGAGAAGAACTCACATTTGGATGGTTTGGCAATTAGTTGGTTTTCTTGCAGGGTACAGAGGACTGCATGGACGTCTTCCCAGTGTTGTTGTAGATTGGGGCTATAAATGATGATGTTGTCCAGGTAGATGATTGCTCCTTTCCCAATGTGTTCCTTGAATACTTCATTCATGAAGGTTACAAAGATACTTGGAGCGTTTGTCATTCCAAAATTGAGGACAACACATTAAAAGGATCTGTACTTGGTTCTAAATGCAGTCTTTGGAACATCTTCAGGTTTCACACAAATTTGGTGATATCCTGCTTTCAAACCAATTTTTGTGAAGATTTGGGACCCCCAGGGCATCAAAAAGGTCATCAATTAGGGGTAGGGGATACCTGTTATTTATTGTGACCTTGTTGAGGGCCCTGTAGTCTGTGACTAGGCGGAGGCCTCCATCTTTCTTTGCCACAAAGAAGACAGCAGCACCAAAGGGTGACTTTGAAGGTCTGATGAGGCCTTTCTTGCGTGCTTTGTCAAGGTAGGCTTTCAGGGCGTTGTCTTCTTGTGGTGTGAGGTGGTAGATGGATTATGCTTTAGGCACGCTACCTTTTAGGTCAATCTCGTGTTGTATGCCCCAATCAGGGGGTAATCTGGGTAGTGTCTCTTGGAATACAGAGGGGAATATACTGACTAGCTGGTCTCTAATGGGGGCCTGTTTGTGTCAAGTTTCCGTGTTTTTGAAGTGGATGACTTCATATGTACATGTGCTCCAATTGATTTTGCTGATGTCAGTTTCTTTCTCTGTTTCCATGATCTTTAAAATATGTGGTCCCTCATGAGGGTGTCAAGATGTGTTGGGTACACGTGATGGTGGACTTCTCCTTGCTAGATTGTGAGGATGGCACTGTCCCAGTCTATGTGAGGCTTTGTCTTTTGCATCCAATCTAATCCAAGTATGATATCATATTTTAGGACTGGTATGATGGGGCCGCTAATTGTTGTTTGGACGTCTCCAATTTAGGCCCGGAAAGTTCTGGTCTTGTGGGTAACTGGTGTGCTGTGGTTGTCCGCCATGATGACTCTCTTGATGTTACTTTGAATGGTAAGTAACTTCATGAGGTCTGCAAAACTCTTTTTAATGAGTGATTGATTGGCTCCAGTGTCAAATAGTGCTGTGCCCTGGTATCTGCAAAAATGGAAAGGATAGGTAAGGAGTTTATTTCCAGATTGGGCGGCAAACAGTAGAGGATTGCTGGAGGGAACCTGGATCATGGTGATTGAGTCCACGTCCTGTTCTCTGTACAAGTCTTGTGTAGAGGGGGAGGGCAGCTTGCCTAAGCAATCCCCTGAGCTTTTCTCTCCTTGTTGCTATCTTTGGTGCTAGCCTGGTTGGCTTGTGCAGTGTGATTCCCGTTTTGAGGTTGGGTACTGTTGGCTTGGTTGTTTTGCTTATTAGGGCGAGGCTCTCTCTTAACTGCGGGGTTTTTCTTGCATTTGTTGGAGGCGTGTAGATTGTCAGACTTCTGAGCTGCGTGTTTCCCTTATAGGAACACATCCTCAAGGTTCTTGCAGCAAGTCATATTGAACTGACGTCTAATATGTGTATGAAGACCATTGTAGAAGTCCAGGCGTGGTCCAGGTTCATCAAAGTTGATGGTGCTGGGTGCACAGTCACGTAGCTCTTTATATGCGGTAATGTATTCCTTGATAGTTCCTGTCATTTTGAAGGTTCAGAGTTTGGTCATAATCACCACGTCTGAATCCTTCATGGAGAACTTTTTGAGGAACACAGATTTGAACATATCCCAGTTTTTCTTCTGGTCAGAATGTTGAGCTATTCCATTTGGTTACAAAACGTGAAGCGGTCCCGGTGATGCAGAGGGCAATCTCACTGACCCAGAGTGTTTGGGGGTACTCCAATTGTTTAAACTTGCTCTTGGTGCTGTTGATCCAAAGAGAGGCGTTCTCACAGCGTAGTCCTGCAAAGGCGCCAATCTCAGCAGTATGTAAGTGCTGAAACACAATATTGGGTATCTCAGATTGTGTAGGCACTGTTGTGGCTGGTGTGGTAGGGAATAGTCTGCAAGGTTTGAGAGTGTTGCACTGGTCAATGGGTACAAGGAGATTATTGTAGATTACAAGTCCTGGGGGACGTTTTGTCCTACTTTGTAATCTCTCCAACCGTTAGGAAGTGAAATTGCTTGGGTTCTTTTCTTTGGAGGAATTTTTCCTTTGAGTTAGGTAGGTATGGATAACCTACCTGTGCTACCACTGTTGAGTTTATACTTCTGGGAAGTATAACAAACAAAATAAGGGGAAGATTTAAGCAGAGAATGGTACTTTATTGAATATGAATATAGGCTAATATATAGTATCATGGTAAGCCACCTGTTGTCTGTGTACGTGTCAGGCACCCACCTGCTAGGGAGTAACCCCCCTAGGTGGTGAATGATTGCCGAGAGATTTAATCCCATGACCAGAGATCCAACAGGTGAGGAGACCATTCCCAGATGGAATATCTCTCCAAGGAGTTGGTACCAACCTAGGAGGGGATTAAAGTGGCCCAGAAAGAAGTACACACTGAGATAACTTAACAAAAAGGCCAAAGTCAAGGGACAAAACACTTGAGGTTTGTTTGCCAAAGGAGGAGAACCATAAAACTTGGTTTCCTCATGCATAGGGGGATTATTGGAGATGGGACTTTCTGTATACCAGACTCCAGGAATCACGCGGCGCCATGAGCTATCCAGGAACTGGGAATCTGCTGTTGTTCCAGAATCAGTGCAGGAACCTATTGAGACGCTGGCAAACACCACCAAAGTCAGGACTAACCAGAGTAATCATTTATACCCAAGCCACTCCCCATGAGGAGTCTTGGGCAATTTCATGGCCTTGGAAATTTAGAGATTGTATAAAAATAAAAATTAACAAACAGTCACTTGGGTGAATGTAGACTTTATTGATTGAAAAAGTGATAGATCATATCTTACCAGCATTATATAGCATGGTAGCAAAAATGATAATCTGGGGAAACATAAAGGAGATCAAATCTCATGGGGATAAAATTGGGGAATTTGGAGATCCTTGGCAGTTTAAAATATGAATTTAGAATTATTAACCAATATGATGACTTAAGAGATCTTAAAACCATTTTTTGGATTAAAAAAAATAATTAAAACATGACCAGGCAGGAACAGGAAATGCCCAGCTATTCCCCAGTTAAAACTGGGGAAGAGGAGCAGGAACCAACAGGAGAACCCGAAGCCAACAGCAAGGCAACAGCAGAAACAGAGACACAAGAACTCTCAACGTCACCACCATGTCCAGAAGTAAATTTAAAAAGGATCAGTGTAGCGTTTGATTAGCTAGAATTGAATTTGAAAGATAACAATTTGCTATCCTTTAAACTAACGTTTTTGTAAATTTGAAAGTAGGGCTGGCCAGCAAAAGACCCAGGTTCAAAACCTGGTGTTGTATTTTTTTTATCAAAGGCTGTTTGAAGATCAACGTTTTTAGGTAATTTAGAGAAGCTACTACTAACTGACCCAACCTTTTTAGAAGACCAAATCAACTCCAAAGAAGGGGTTAATTATGATGATGTCTCAAGAGACAAATTGTTGTCAGTAATCTCAGAAAGAGAATTCCTGACAGTACGTCATGGAGGTCATGGGGCTTATCTGAGTAATGTTCCTCTTGAGTCACAAGGCTTAATCAAGTTGTGTTCCATTTAGGACCAGGATTGAATGATCCCTGTCATAGATGATTAACTGATAATGGTGCCACTGGTTTATTGACTGAGCGGTGGACCACTTGGTGAGCCGCTTGGTGATTTACTTGGGACATTATTTCCCTGAGAGGGAGTAATTAAAGATGTTGCAACATAAGTTTTGACTAATAGGTTAAGAGCTAATACAATAAACCTCTAAGCCAACTTATAACACAAAGTACTTCTAAAAAACATAATATAGATAGTTCAAATTATATATCAGAGATATCCTTTTATATATTTAACATTATATAAATATTATTTTGCTCAAATATATACAGTGAAAAGATATAAGAGAATCCAAGCAAGGAAAAGAGAGAAGGGAGAGGAGAGAAGATGAGAGAAGATGAGAGGAAAGAATTTTCTACCTGGTATAAGATTTTATATGATCCACCCTCCAACAATGCAGAATTTTTTTAAAGGTTTTTGGCCCCAGCGTAACCAAGGGCCAACAAAACTTTCTTTCAATGAAGGAGAGGTGGTAAAGAAAAACTTAAAAAGGAAAACTTAAAGAGAAATAATATTTAGCTTACTGCACTCTGATTTAAGAACTCCAATTTACCCACTGTGATTTGGCCACTTCAATTTTTTTGCTCACAATTCAACCTGGGTTTATTAAAAGTTACTCTAAATTAACTAAAGTGAGCTTTTTTAACAATGTATATTTATGTAATGCTATCAAGGATATAAAATTACAGTTAGGGTTAGAAAATTCTAATAAAAAATAGAACAATATATTATAATATACTTCCATCAATTTGCTATTTTTTGTTGTGGCAATTTTTTATTTGCTGTCAACTATTTGCTTGTATTTGATTGAATGATTTTCCCTCCAGTTGTCTCAGCAATAGGAAATCAACTCACCTCCACAACCATGGCTGGTCTTGCAGAGGAAGCCTCATTCCCTATTACAGTTGCAAATGGAGGAGAAACCAGATAAGCAAATGCATGCACATAGTTAAATAAAAATGAAAAATTGACACGCCAAATAAAAAAGCAAATTGATTACACTAGATTATAATATACAAGGGAAAAGCCTAGGGAGAGCATTAAGCAAGCCAAGCTCTCCCTGTCAAACTTCTGCCTTGCCTAATAATGAGTGTTGCCCTGAAGACGTGAACTAATGCCAAATAATCCAGGTCCCCTCAGAAGACCCAGTACTCTACACCACTGCCAGAAATCCCAATAAACTGATGTTCTATCCTTTCTACTTTCAAAGTTACACAATTTCAGTGCTTCTGAACTTAGGCACAGATTTCACGCTTGTCAACAGCAACTCTGTGGACAAGTTCAAGCTAGCCAATAATCCTTTGAGGATTAAGAAAAGGTCCTAGCTGATAAACATCACATTGTTGTGAAACAAGAGATTGCCCTCTTTTCCATTGCGCTAGAGAACCTCTATTCCACCATATAAGGACCTAGCATTGATTTTCCCAGATTTGACATTGTACTTGGCTTGGACTGGCTAAGAAAAAATATAATCCTCACATAGACTGGGCCTCCTCTGTATTGACTATCTAGTGTTAAGGGGTTAACCACCAGATCTAACCTGATTCTGTGGACCAACTCTTATGATACCACATTTTTGTACATATCACAGAGACTCTTGAAGAAAAGACAACCTCAAGGCAATTGATTGGAACTCCTGTCAGTACAAGGTCATACACTTCAAAGATTGCCAGGATACTACCACACCCCATCCAGGAAATTGTAGCATAGTACCCAGAATCTTCAAGGAAGTACTGCCAAGACTACCTCCTGGAAAGCACATACAACACACTATCCAGCTCAAAGGAGCAGTACCTAAGGCTTGACCCATAAATTGTGTGACTGTACAACAGTCACTGTTAAGTATTTAGCCAAATAAATACTCCAAAATATAAAGTTGCTCTGTTTTTGCGGTTTGTTTTATGTAGATAGGTTTGGCTGGAATTCTTCAGATAAAGGTTCCTGAAAACTTAGTATCTATATTCAATAAAAGAACATAAGGCAAGATTGGCCGGATCAATCTGGGAGACTAGGCATCTCAAAAACAATTTAATTAACTAGGAAGATTAATTTATAAATACATGGGAATATAATTAATGAGGATTTCATTCTATTGGTTATTTGACTTGACTGTGTCAAGAAGTTTGGTTAAGGTTAATCATGGGTAAACCCCCAAATTTGGGTTTAGAAACACTGTGGTGGCGCCTGGTTTGAGTTTCAAAGCAGTTTAACGGGGTTTTAAAATGCAAGAAAACCATTAAATGTAACAATAACTGAATAAAGGTAATTATGCCTAGGAATTCAGGTTTGATCAGCTGGTTCCTAGTTGGAACATCAATAGCTGAGTTTTGGGATGTGTAATCCACAGGGTTTTGGCGCCAGAAGCTGGGAAAGCTCCATGCTGAATTGGTACATTGGGATGAATGGAGTCAGGTGACTTCTTCCCATTGTAGATTGGTTCTCATAGGTTGAGAAATATTGGTGATCTTGTAGGTAAAGATATAGGTTTGGATGACTCAAATTTCATAGACCATGTGAGATGAATCATAGGTTGATTCAGGAACTGGAGGGGGTTTCAGCCAAATATGCCCCAAATGGTATATAAGCAAAAACAGCTAATTTTAAATAAAGATATATTGTCAATTTTGATGCTTTCCCCTCAACTTCTTTTCTAATTATCATGTATTCTTTATTACTATTTTAAAGAGAAAAATTTGGAGTGCTTTTTGTTGAGGCTGCTGCTGCAATAAAGGAAGTTCCTACCAGCTTGCTTGAGGAGGCTTGGAAGAGTCTGGAGGTCTCTAAGATTGTACCTGAGAAGTCTTTGGTAGAAGTGAAAGCGGCTTTTGAAGAACTATACTCCAACTATTTTGCCAGAGAGGGAACCCTGGCACAAGGAAATTGAGTTTATGCATGGGATTCTGAAACTTGCTGTTAGGGTTCAATGAAATTTTGCAACAAGTAAAGGATAGAGCCAATTGTGAAGTTGAGGCGCTAAGAAATAGAGAAGAAAAGAGTGTCAAAATTATGGCTTGTTGGAGAGATGGCAATAAAGTGTTATCTCACAAAATTACCTCCCTGGAGGCAAAGCTCCTCAAAGCTTTGTCACAGGAAGGTACCAGTAACAAGATTCAAGGACAAGATAACGGTAAGTTTGACTGGTTAGACCTGGATCTGTCACATATTGTCTCACTTCAAACAAAGACAACACACTACATGTGTACCTCAAGGAAGCATTGGAAAAAGGACTAATCTGCCCCTCACACTCTCTTTTTGGTGCCGCCAGGTTCTTTGTGGCAAAGAAGGACAGAGCCCTTAGACTTGTCACTGACTATTGAGCACTAAACAAGGTTACCATCAAATATAATTCTATTTTATTATTAGTGCCGTAACTGTGCTGTATTAGCAAGTTACAAGGGGGAAATATTTGGAAATTAGATTATCTTTATTGGGATATATTGCTTATACAGTTTAGGAGAATCATTTTAAGAGGAACATTATTGTGATGATAAATCAATGGGATTATACAGGTGGTGGCTTGATCCTTATAATGAGTCAAGTGCCAAATTGAGCTGTTCATCAAGTAGAGATAGTCACTGGGCCTTGTTGCCTTGTTTAGAAACTCAAGTTGACTTCTGTATTTGGCTTCAAGTTGTGGGAAGTCAGCTTGAGTGGAACAGGGTGTCACAGATCCTGAATGAATTAGAAATTAAGTTGTCCACTTAGGGATTGAGCAATGAAACAATAGTGCAATCACTTTATCTCAGCCTGGTTTTAACAGGGTTAATTACGTTAAAAACTCCTTAAAACAGGTGTTCAAAGCGTCTTTTGGATGTGCATCAGGTGTGGGCTTTACTTCCAAGGTTATAAATAGGACAACATAGATATTGCTACTTGCCTCCATTAGGCAAGGCGTTTGAAACCAGTTGTTCTCTTGCGTGGCTCTTTCTACTGTACCTTTCCACTCTCCTCCTTTAGGAAAGTCCTTCTGTCTGTGCCACCATTCCCCTGATGGATATTCCCCTGCCTTTTACTATATAACTGCAGCACAATCTAAATAAATACAAGTTTTGTCATTATATCCTCATATTCTTCTGTCCTAACAAAGGCTGTCACTATACCATCTACAGGTATATTTTAAGAGTTAGGATTCTGACTAACTGTAAGGGCTGCCAACCTGAAGCCTGTAACAGGATTCAAACCCTGCAATCAGCTGCCAAGCAAAAGCAAGGGCAGCCAAGAAAGCCCGCTGGGGGATTCAAACCCCCAGCCATTCACCAGGGCGGACAAGGGCCGCTTTGAACTGCCCTGGCCTATTTGGGCAGTTTGAAGCAACCCAAAGCCGGGTCCTGTCCTGGGGCCAGCTTTAATGCTGGCCTGGAGGAGCTTGTGGCTCCCAGAGGTATTGGAGCACCCATCCCCAATGCTACAATTAGGCTGGGTGCACCCAATGCTGTACTGAATCAGATCTGCTGGGTGCTTCAGCAGATCTGCTATCAAGCAGATCTGGTAAATTCCAGATTTCTGCTTCTGCAGCTAAACCTCCCACTGTTCCTGCCACCTCCAATCACCCCAGCTGAACTGATGTATTAATTGAGAATCTTGCAGCTACTGGAGCTGCTTTCAACACAACCAATAAGTTGGTTGTGAACAGCACCTCAATTGAGCTGCAAGATTACTAAATTCTTGCAGTCAATGACCAAGGAAATTTTGAGACTAAAAATACCAACTAATTATCCACCAGCCATCAACAGAATTCCCCTGCCCAGACCAAGTCACCCAAATTCCATTCCACACTACCCAAGCCCCTTCCCACTACTTCTCAGATGTCAGTGCCCAAGAGTTGGGACCCCAAGAGCCCTCAATAATTAAACAGTAGAACATTCCAGGGTAGATCAGATGAGTGGTATAAAACCCACTTTCCCCCACTTAATTCAAGTGCAGACAACGTCAAATAAAGTGAATGAATCTTTCATTTTTGTTTGCTTTATTAGGATTTCAATTTATACACCACCTGACCAGAAGTCAAACCTGAAGACTAGAGTACCACCCTAGACCTACACCTATGGAATACCAGCCAGGTCCAGATCCTGGAATGGCTGGCATTCCCTACGACTCTCCTGCTCCCCCCATCCCTCAGCCCTACAATCACAGTAGAGCTTGTATGGTCATCCTGACCATCCTCAGTCTGGACAAAGTTGACATTGCCAACCTTGGTGCCTACCGCCCTTTAGCCGCTGGATTGCTTTATCTAACCCGTTCAGCTCCATTCCTCTACTGGGCCCTTGTTACCCAATATCCGGATGGATTAAGCTCCCTGTTAATGCCTTGATACATGATGGCCCCCGGCCATGACACTAACTGTTTTTAGAAAATAGCACCCTATACTGCTACAAATGCAACACATGGTCTCTTGTGTGGAACTTTGCCTGGGGTTGACCCTGCTGTTTTAACATTTGCATTTTCCAAGCTCAATTTTAATTTTACCATTAATAATATTACATAAATATACTTAGTTAAGGTAATGTACCCTATATCTTTGAATCTTTGTTTTACCCCTAAAGGGAGTTATTGAGTATGCGCCACTTGACAGGATGTATCCCAAGGACTCACACCTTGACACACTTAATTGCTGTGTGAAGCAGTTTCCTACCCATATGACCCTTATATCTAAGTTACAATAACTAGCAATAAACCCATTTCAAATGGAGGGGATAAAATTGAAAAGGCTAATTTTAATAACAATGCTATTTATTACCATACATTGATTTTAATAAAAAACTCAATAAGAGAAAGTTATGTTTTAGTATATCTTATTGCTGAGTATATCTAATTCAGTGAATAGTAGGCATCTAAACTTTAGCCCCCTAGAACAGAATCATTTAACTCTTCAAGAATGCCAATGATTCCTAAAATAATTGACATGGGTTTGCAGCAGATCTGTTGACTTCCCTTTTGAGATGGCTATTGATTAAATTGATTTCTTTTTTGTCTGAATAATGATTTAAAATTATGCTCAAGGATTTAAAAATCTTAAAATTTTGTATTAGTTGATTATTTCAGGTTGTGGTTGATTTGATTGAATTAAAGAAAATATCAAATCATACATTAGAATTGTACATTTCTTATTACTGTATCCTATATTATCTTGGTAAGTTAAGTCTGACTCTAGTTGAAATATCTGCACTTGGGATCCAAAAAAGTTTCAAATCTAAATGAATCCAAGGATGGCAGATAAATGGTAGGATACAGCATTTCAAAAACAGCATCTCAAAAAATGCCATCTCGAAATACGCCATCTTGAATTTTTGCTATCTCAATTTACTAGTAAAAACGCCATTTTGATTTACGGCATTTTGACTAAGAAAAAACGGTTTTAAAATTTTAGATTTTTTGAACTCCAAAAACTACCCAAAAAATTCACAAAAAATAAAAATTTAAAAAACATTTATAGGCTTAAAAAAGCCTCAGAATTCCAAATCTGCAATAAAATAATGGGGCCAATTAGTAGCAACATAGTTGCGTAAAGCAAAAAAAGTTAAAATAATCCCAAAAACAACCATTTTCATATATTTTAACTATAATTTATACTTTAAAATAAACATATATTTGTACCAAATACCAAATAAAATTAAAATAATGATAAAATTAAAGGAAATAATAGAGAAGATAGAGTGGTGTTTATTGAGGAAGGATCATACATTGGTTGAAAGAGCAACTGAGATAGCTTGGAGATGCTCAAGCTTGCTATCCTTGGGATAGTAGGCAAGGACCACCTTGCTAATCTCTGTATAATTTTTCACCGCTTTGGTTTGCTTGGTGGGATCATCCTTGGTCTTCATGCCTGTTTTAAAGAGGCAGGCAGAGATGGCTTGATGAGTCTCAGATGGACCATGATTTTGTTGAACTTGGGCTTCTGAACCTGGACCCTTGTAGTAAATTGACTATGCCACCCTTCAAGAGAAGAGGTGGTCTTGATTAGGCCATCCTTTACCTGCTTAAAGCAGTTCCACTAGATTGAGTCACCACCCTTTCTGATGTGGTGTGCTCCTTGAAGCACTCCAACCCATTGAGTTTCAAAATACTCTATGAATGGAGCAAAGGCTGCCTGGTTGGCAATAATGTAGGGATGGCATAGGAGGGCGTTGTAGAAGGCATTTGTCTCCTCCTTCTGCACAAGGGCAAGGGCAGCAAAGCAGTTGAACACGTCCTTTGCTTCCTTTGTGCCTTCAGTGTAGACCAGCTCATGAAGTGCAGAGAACTTTTGAAGGCGGCAGCAGAGTGCCTGCCAAAAGTGAAAGTAGCATCCCTGATGGGAGCTCTTGAAGACTCTAATAAAAGCATTGGCCTGAGCCTGCTCAAAATCTACTACCAGGTATTCATGGTATGGAAGGCTTTCAGGCTTTTTCTTGATTGGGGTGGCTTCCTCTGACTGGGCCTTTTTCTTGCGCCCTCTAGTCTCCTTTGGCTCCTCTTCAATAGTTGGGAGGATCTCATCCAACTTGGCCTTTAATATTGTTAGAGCCCAGACATAAGTTTCCTGCTTCTTATTTGGGAGGGAAAAAAAGACCAGGGGAAGAACAAGATTGCCAACCTGTCCATGGATATTCCAAAGCTGGCTAAAGAGCTTTGGGCAGGTTGAGAATTTTCCATCTGTAAGCCAGGTCTTGCATTTTAAAAGGTTGCAAAGATCCTGGAAGAGAGCAAAGCAGATGATCCGCTCTGGGGCATGTTGCCCATCATTGTGAAGGAGGTATCTCTCTTCATGCTATGAAAGCTTTTGCTCTTAAGTTAAAATCAACTGGTCAATTGATGTAGCACTGACGCCTTCAGTGCTCAGAGCATATCTCTAGTCTGTGAGATATCTCTGAAGTTTTGAGGCGCCACCAACAGTTGCCAGTTGGGTATCATTTAGATTAATGAGTGCATTGCTTAAAACCTCAGTTGCAGTTTGGTAGTTGGTATGACCTGGCAAAGAAACCAGAGGATCAGTTGATACAGTGGATCAAAGGGCTTGGCACAGTCATGCCCAATAGTCAGGGCTTTAAAATGAGTGAACCCATAGGTGGTAAGTCTAGCTGGACAGCCAACATTATCACATTTGAAGTGATGCTGACAGATGGGCTTCTTCTCAATGTTGCAGTTGAAGCTGTAGCCCTTGTTGACAAAGCCAGCACCCCCTTTCTTTGTCATAATTGGATAGCTGACAGGGTATGTGGTGGGCACAGCAAATGTGCCATTTCTGTTGCATACATTGTGGATTGAGTTAAGATCCCAGAGCTCAATTGGCTCATCTGCAGGAGCACCAGGCTCCTGCTCTTCTTCATCCTCAGGCTCTGAAGTGGGGTCAGAATGGCAATTGAAGTTAAACAACTTCTCTTGAGGGTCTGACAGGGAGTAAACAAAAGGAGAATGGGGAGGGGTTGGGCTTGTTTCCTCAGGCTCTGGTGAGGGCGTAGGTGTCTTGGGAGGAGCTTTACCCTTAGCAGGCTGCTTTTTAGGGGTAGTTTTAGCCTTTTTATCCTTTGTAGAGGAGTGATCTTGGACTTTGAGGCCTTAGAGGCCTTGGACACAGCTTTGTTGATTGACTTGTAAGGCATCTAAAAGAGAATTAGTATCAAAATATGTGTCAGGATTGACAATTCTCCTCCTCTGGAACCCCAGGCCCAAGAGCGGGAATTGAACTCAGAACCTGGATTCTCCCGGGCCGCTGGGCCTATGGACTGCGGGACTGCCCGCCTGCATTTTTCTGGGGTCAAGCCCCCGCGAGCTGACGCTGAAGATGATGGCCCACCCAGTGAAATAGATTGAGATGAGGAAATTATTGCACTAAGTGGAGTGCCAATCACGACACCTAATGGAGGCAACCAGGCAACAACTATTAGCTTCATGAGTTTGAAGTCTTTACCAGTAACCAATCAAGAGCCAACCCAAGGAAGAGGCACTGGCCCGCAGCCAGGCCCCATGACCACGACACTAAAGCAAGATAATCAGGTAGCCAAATCAAGAATTTTGACCAATGAAAGAACTCCCAGGCTGAGCGCCATTTTGCTGCCTTCAGACCCGAGTACCCAATTCCCCCAGCCCAGCTTTCCCCAATGCCCTGAAAAACCCCCCATGGAAAATGTTAAGTTTTGAGGTGGGGTGCTATATAGACCAAAGGACCCCACTCTTCAAACTTATCACCATTTTTAAATAAAGGTTGTTACTTTGGCTCATACAGCTATTATCATATTTTGTATTTGCCGTCTATAAGTTAAGTTTGAGATCTCCCGGCCCCCCTGCCCCTCTGCCCGCAGTTTTCTGTCCACCTGGTGCTTCCTTTGGGCCCGTCCATTTTACTAATTACCCATTAAAGCCCAAATATAAGGATTACACACCAGAGAAAATTATTGAACTTGACCCATTAGCCTGCATCCAATCTGCTGTCAGATACAACTGCCAGGGCCTGTGGATATTCTCTACCCCCTGTTATTTAGAGGAAGATTCAACTACCTCCCAGCCTACGACGTTTATATGGAACCACCTGTAACACCCAAACCAATGCCAGCCTCTTCCCCTGACCTGCCAACCAACCATACCAGCAAGCTTTTTGTTATAGTGTACATCACCCTCACTGGGGTGGTGGACACCATTGTACCGGCCGCTGGCCCGTGGTCTTGGTTAGGAAAGTCTGCTTCTTACCTCTTAAAGTTAGCCACTCTCTTGTGGTGGGCTCTGCCTGCAAAAAACCCGGCCCAAGTTACCTCCAAAACTGGCAGGCCGGCCACCTGAGAGTGGGTCCCTGACAATATGAGCACTTTGGGGGTTGTTTTTAAAGAGAAAAATGAGAATGTTTTTAATATAAAAGTATCAATTTTTTTACATAGAATTGTAGAAGAGATCAAATAATATATACTATCAAAATTTTATTGTTTTTATTTTTAAAAAATAATTTTTTTATTAGTAACGCAAGTAGGCAAAACTTTGAGTTTTGACTGAAAACTTGCTCTCAAGATGGCGTTTTTGAAGTGACATTATTGAGGTGCTGTAGCTCAAAAACATAGTGTTTTTGACCATTTTTTATATTAAATTAACAAATTTACGGTGGAGCTACCTCAACTGGGCCAAATAGTAAAACTTGAATTTCTCAAAAACTAGCTTATACAACTGGGGTTAAAAAGTACCCAGTTGTTTAGAGGAGATAAAAAAATATATATTTTCAAATTTTCATATGTTTTCTTACATTTTTTATTAATGTTGGTTTTGACGTGAAACTATACTTTTGAAAAGTGGAAAGCAAGAATTGCGGTGGGGGAATCAATATAGCGTAGCCTGGCGTCATATGTAATTTTCCCTTATTTTCACCTATCCATTGTGCGCATCAAATCAATTGGATGATGTGAAACTCAGTGGGATTTGAAGTGACGTAAATCAAAATGGCGTAATCACCCTCTTCCATATTAAAATCACTATTAAAATATTTTATTGATGAACCCCTTATCAACAAATCCATGTATAATAAAGTTATAAATTACATATAACAAAACTGATTTTTTTACCCAGCAATGACAATCACTAGAAGGACTATCATAGTGGCATCTTTTTAGGTTGTTCCTTTTATAAGTGTCTTAGATTAATACTATAGGAAAATCTTCTGGCACTATACCACAGGCTTTATTTTAGTTTGGGTATCAGCTTATTTTAGTTTAAGATAGATGGCATAATTTGAAATGACTTAAAGTCAAGATGGTGTAAACACGCCCCACACTAAGTGTTTTCATATGTAAATAAAGTTAGCAAAATAAGATTTAATTAATCTGACTCAAAGTGACGGAATCAAGATAGCGTAAATTTGAGATGCTGTATTATAAAAGTATATGTAAGTTTTACTATTTTATTGTTTATTTTATTTTTTTGTGATTCAAAATCACTAACGCAAGAAACAACATCTCAAATTAAATTCAAGATGGCGTTTTTTGAGATGCCATTTTCAAAATGGCGTGTTGTACCAGATAAATGGTTAGTCTCGGTAAATCTTTCATGTTTTGCTAGACTGAGTTGGTTGCAAATGTGATTTGAAATCTGGAAGTTGGATTTGGCAATCATGCATTTTTCCCCACAGGTTCTGGATTTACTGTATGATGGTATTTATACTAGACAATACCTTTGACATATTTGAGTAACTTGGCTTTTTAACTGATTATTGTTGTAACTGTGCTGTTCTAGCAGAGTTATAAGGGGGAAATATTTAGAAACTGGATAAATTTCTTTATTGAGAGATATGTATTATATAGTCATTGTGAATCATGGATAACAGGAACATAATAGTGTTGATCACAAGGTGGTATGATAAATGGGTGGCCTGATCCTGGTAATGAGTCAAGCGCCAAAACAAAGTATCCACCATAAGGGATCATCATTTGTTCATGTTGTTGGATTTGGAAATTCAATTCAACTTCCTAGTTTGGCTTTGAGTGACTGGATAATTGGATCATGGGTCACAAACCTGTTTACTTGAAACCTTGCTGGTGGGTCAAGCCTGCTGTTTTGACACCCCCAACTGAAGATTGGCCTCCTCTGGGGGCATTTTATGAATGGCAGTTCACCAAAAATTAGTGGAAAACTCCAATTGGGAGAATCAAACTCAGGACCTGATTCTGATGGTTGTAAGGATCCTGTGGACCTTTGGGCTGTCTGCCTGTGTTTTTTGTGGCTATACAATGAAAGAGCTGGAACAAGCTGTGATTTGAACCTGGTTAATCAGGGAAATTTATAGGTCCACCATACCACATATTTGCAAAGTATGGAGGAACATCATAGGACAGTGATCAATCTGGGCCAGTCTAGATTGCTAGAAGCACTGAATCAACATGCTGTCACTCTTATATTGGCTGATGGATCATCTGGGGAGGGATTTACTGCTCAGCTTGATAAGTTGAAGTCTCAAGGAAACTCAGATGATAGATTAGAAGTCCAGGCCTCTGATGACCTTGAAGTGACTTCCAGAGATGTTCAGACTATGGGACCAGGGTCAATATGACTTGGGGTTTCTGAGGGTCACTTGATCCAGAATGACAGGAAAATCAGTGGAAATGATGAGGCCATGAGTATATTATCTTTGGACTGTCAGATGGAAGTCATTCTAGCAGAGGAAATGACGGGTAAAAAGATCCAGGATGGGGCCAGAGCTCTCAGGCCAGAAGAAACTGAGCAACTTAGCAACCAGGTGATGGTCTAGATTCCAAACTTAGCATTTGAAATGGTATTTAAAATCCATGAAGACTTGACAATCGGTATTGCCATTCTGAAATAAAATTAAGATTAGGGGACCTTGGTTCTACCAATTTATCCCTTATTTTGTCTTGTTTGTTTTCCATTTTACTAGTATTCTAACAGAAAATCTTGGGCTGACAGCCCACATTCCTGAGGAAGCTCCCAAAACCCGGCCTGTGCTTTATTGTCCAACAGGAGCACCCATTGGGTCACTGCATTTTTATGACTATCCACTTAAACCAGAGTACAGGGAGTTTACTGTGAAGGTGACCCCCGCCCAGACCACCTGGCTCAACAGATAACCCCACAAACAGCCTTTCACAAGTATTGGAAATTTTGACCAAGCAATGATGCCAATTATGACAGAGCCCACAGATTGGGATTGCTACAACCAAATCCATAAATTAGTAGTACAAAATACAATGATACTAATTATGACGGAGCTTGCAGATATGAATTGCAGCTACCAAATTACATAAATTGGTAGTATAAATTATATGCATATTGGATCAGCAGTAGTCTGCTGACCTGAGCCTTAAACTAGCCAATGATAAGCGCTGCCGCGGCAATTAAATGACACATGATTCACTGCCGCGGCACTTAATAAATACACAAAGCGCCGCCTTGCAACTAGATTAGGCGCCAAAGCGCCAAACTACCTTTATGTCAAGCACCGTTGCGCCTACTGAAAATTATTGCAAGTACCACCTGGCAAATATTGCAGGCTCCAAGGCGCCGCTTTACTTTTACATCAAGCGCCAAGGTGCTGGGTTCAATCCCCCATAAACTTGAATTCCTATATTTATCACATTAATAAGCATTAAGCTTATAGTATGCCAGAGAAGTAGGAAGTGATCCTGAAGTACTAAATTATTCCATGCCAGCAAGGATTACCTGTGCTGGGTGAAGATGAATATGTTTTATTGGTTGACGTACAATAAGCGCCAAACCTAGATTAATAATTACCCAAGTTAGGGGCGTGTTAGAAAGTCCTAGAAGACATTGCTAGTAGCCCAGAGATTACCCTTGCAGAAGTTATAAGAAGAAATAATCATTTACAATAAAATCATCTTTGGACCATCTTTATTTTATCTTTAATCTGGTTGACCTTTATCCTAATCCTTAAGTGCTTCTGCACAATCAGAAGCCATTGCACGGGCAATAATCATGGATTCATTCAATCCTGGCTCTTCTGATACAATACTACTTATATCCTCACATATGACTGTATTCTGATAAATGTCCTGTGCCCTATAATATCAATCATTGTGGCGCAGTAATTCAAAAAGCGCAACAACAAGGATACCTGGTGCCAGCAACCAACTTCCAAACCCTGTGTGGAATACAACTATTTGACTGCCTACCATGCAGATATGGAAGCACCCCTGACACCCAACCCTGACCGCCTACACCTCACCCCAGGTCTGACTCCTCCCACAGCCACCCAATATGCAGGCATTGCCTACATCACCTTGGCTGGGTTAGTTGAGACTATTGTTCCAGATGCTAGACCCTGGGCTCTAGTAGGCCAATCATCATCTTATCTCATCAAGTTAGCACCCCTCCTATGGTGGGCTTTACCCTCTACCCAGCAGAGCAAGTTGGCAGCTGAGGCTAACAGCCCTTTCCCTGGGACGCAATACCCTGACAGGGCAGGCTGTCAGGGAGGTTGTCAGGAGCCTGGGCGCCATATTGCACCAGCTGTTGTTTGGTGGCTGGTAGGATGATTTCTTGTTGTTTTTGTTATGCCTTACAGGGTCTTAGTTGGTCATGATGGATGAATTTATCTTGCTTGCGCTTTTCAAGACCTTGTACAAGGTAAGTGTTGTTTTGTTTTACCTTTAGGACAATGGTGGGGCCCACTTTTTCTGGCTGTAATTTACTCTTGTCAGTATTTATTACCCAGACTTTGTTGCCAACCTCATGTCTGTCTTGGATGAGTTCAAAGGTATTCTGTAGGCGTTTTTTTCTTTCTAGTTGATCACTGTTGGCCTGTATGACTTGAGGGTCCAAGCGGGATGGAAATTTGCTGGGCATTTCCAGCTTGGGTCCTGATAGTGCTTGGATAATATGGGTTGTGTGTTTGACCCCATTTTTGGCGAGGTACATGTTAGTGTTTTTGGAGGTCAATTCTTTGCCCCCATCAGTTATCAGGAGTTCCGGCTTTCTAAACTTACTGATGATTTTTTCCCTATGAACTGCCGCATGTCATTGCCTGTGTGAGATCTTACTGCTTGTGCCACTGGCCAGTGAGTGGCAAAGTCAATAGCAGTGATGATGTATTTATTTTTGTTATGCTTTCCTGGCATGGGTCCTACAATTTCTAGGGCCCAAACTTTAAAAGGCAGTTGTGAACAAATAGGCAGTACAGATTTAGGAGGGGTGTTGCTTTTTGCAAATTTTTCACACACTTTGCATTGCTCTAGGACTTCCTGGACATCCCGGTACAGGGTTGGCCACCATGCTTTGTGTTTAAGGAATTTTTAGAGGTTGTGGCTTTTGGTATGTCCCAGGTCTCTGTGGTAACATAGGATGGTGTCTACCTGCTGATGTGTAGGATGTAATGTATGGTGGTTTCATCAGTCATTTTGTGGTGTGAGGTCCCATACACATCAGAAAATAGATGCTTGTTCTTGATTACTGTATCTTTTTAACGTCAGTTGTACCAGGGGGAAAGTCTTTATCCTTTGTTTGGAGTACCAGGAGAGGCCAGTCTGGGTTGAGCCCATTCTTGCCTCTTTTGGCTCTGATGTACAGGCGTGAAAGTGCATCTGCCATTGAAAGTTCTGTACCAGGTTTGTAATATATGATCATGTTGAACCTTTCCAGGAGTTTCATCCATTGTGCTTGTTGGCAGGACAGGTTTGACCAGGTTTTAAAATATATGAGCAATTTGTGTTTGGTCAGGGCTGTAAATCCCTCCTGTTGTTCTAAGTAGCAACACCATTTGACTAAACAATGTACAATGACCAGCAATTATTTGTCATGTATATGGTATCAGCACTCACTGTCTGTAAGTTTGTGTGATTTGTAAACTACAGGAAGGAAGTTGCCATTGCTGTTCTTGATGTGTAGTACTCCTCCAATGGATGTGTTAGAGGCATCTGTTTCCATTTGATATTCCCCATTGTGTTTGGGTTATTGTAAGATGGGCGCAGTGGTAAATTTTTCCTTAAGACATTTGATGCAAAGGTCACATTATGAGGTCCATAAAAATTTGGATTTGACACCAGTTATGGCAGACAGAGCTGCAGTCAGGACGCCACAATTAGGAATAAACTGCTGCATGTAGGAAACTATTACCAGGAATGTGCAGAGTTCTGACTTGTCTTTGGGAGGTGGCATCTTACAGATAGCTTGGATTTTCTGGTTATCAGGTTTAATGCCATCCTTTGAGACCATGTTTCCCAGGAAGGGCAGTTGTTTGCGGAAGAATTAGCATTTGGAGGGCTTAGCAAGCAGTTTGTGTTGTGCCAGGGTAGCAAAAACTGCTTCCAGGTCCTTGTGATGCTTTTCTACCAAAGGGCTGTAGACAATGATATTTTCCAGGTATACTAGGGCATGTTTGCTAATATGGGGAGCAAACACCTTGTTCATGAAAGTCACCAAGGTTGAAGGCATGTTTGTCATTTCAAAATTGAGCACCACGCACTTGTACAACATGTACTTAGTGTGGAATGCTATTTTGGATATATCTTCCTCCTTGATACAAATTTGGCTGTAACTTGCAGTTAGATCAATTTTGGAGAATACAGTGGTGCCGCCTAGGGCATCAAAGAGGCCCTCAATGAGTGGAGTAGGTAGCAATTCTTGATGGTGACTTCATTGAGGGCTCAGTAATCTGTGACCAATCACAGGATACTGTCTTTCTTTGCCACAAATAATACAGCAGTGCCAAAAGGAGACTGTGAGGGGCAGATAAGTCATTTCTCAAGTGCCTCCCTGAGGTAGGCATGTAGGGCGTCATTTTCATTAGGGGTGAGTTGGTAGATGGGTTGTGCCTTAGTTACTGCTCCTTTGAGTTGGATGGAGCATTGTATGCGCTTCTCAGGCGGTAGTCCTGGTAGCACCTCTTTGAAGATTTCAGGATGTCAGGCCACAATGTTGCAATCCTGAGGAATAATGTTATCCTGGTGGTCCTTGAAGGTATGATCTTGTATTGGCAGGAGTCCCAATTAATTGCCTTGATGTCCTCCTTTTTGTCCAGGGTTTCAGTAATGCATACAAAAACATGGTCACACAGGAGTTGATCCACTGAGTCAGGGTAGATCTGGTGATTGACACCTTCACGCTTGATGGTTGATACAGAGGTTGCCCAGTCTATGTGAGGATTATTACTTTGTAGCCAGTCCAGCCCTAGTACAATATAAAAACTTGGGGAAGTCAATGACAGGTCCCTGGATGGTGAAGTGCAGGTTCTCTAGCATGATGGAGAAAGGGGCTGATTCATTTAACACAGTGATGTGATGTTCATTGGCTAGGACCAGTTTTAATCCGCAAAGGATTAGTGGCTAGCTTGAACTTGTCCACAAAGCTGCTCTTGACTAGGGTTTGATCCGCGCCCAAGTCCAGGAGTGTTGAGCTTGTGTAACTGCAAAAGCGGAAAGGATGGGACATCAGTTTATTGGGATGTCTGATGATGATGTAAAGTACTGGGTCTTCCAAGGGCACTTGGATCATTGGGCATTGGTCCACGTCCTTGGGGAAGTACTTATTGCTGGGAGAGTCAGAAATTGTGTGGGGGAGCTTGGCTTGCTTAATGCTCTCCCCAGGCTTTTCTCTTGTCTTGATTGTCCTGTGTGGCAGTGACGTGGAAGTGGGTACAATTTGACTGCTCATTGTTCCTGTTTCTGCGGCCATGTGAGCCAGCAGGTTTATGGTTTGAGCTATTGTTGTTATTTTTATTCCCAGGCAGAGGGCGGTTGAAACGTCCGCTGGGTGAGAATCTTTGGGTCTCTCTCTCTTCCTAGTCTGCGCTTTGTGGAGGGTGTTGGATGTTTGCTTTGCCTTTTCTGCTTTGCAATATAGGCTTTGCAGATTGGTTACTTGGTCCAGGTTGATGTGTCTCATTATGTGTGACTTGAGGGCATTGTAATACATGAGATGTGTGGCTGGAGTGTTGAATGTCATATCTGCAGGGGTACGTAGGCAGAGTTCTTCATAAGCATGTGTGAGTTCCTTTACAGTGCCTGTCTGGGTCAGGTTCTTCACTTGGCGGATAATCATGAGGGCGGTGTCCTTCAATACAAACTGTGCCAAGAAGTCTTGTTTGAAAATGTCCCAGTCTTTCACAGTATAGTCTTTGTGCCACTAATTGTGCCAAGTGCCTGCATTGTGCGAGAGTCAGATGGGTATATCTGCAATCCAGAAGCGTTGTGGGCATTCCATCTGCGCCAGTTTACTTTGGGCAGACTGAATCCAAGCTGTGGCGTTGTTGTTGGCCCCAGCAAATGGTTCTAAGGTGGCACTTTGAAGTTGTTGGACCACATAGGGGGCATGGTTCCTTTCTTGGTTATGGCTCAAGACAGAATGATGGGTGCCTGGAAGAACCCTTGTGCTGACAGGGTGTTGAAGATGGGTACCAGTACAAGCATGTTCTGGTATAGTACAAATCCTTCTGGTATCTTGGTACCCAGCAGGTATGGTGTCCAGTCTAGCAGGAGGCTAGACAGGATTCTTTTGTAGATTTGTTGACCGCGGCAAGTACGGGCAACAGGCGGAATTTTGGGGAATAAAGTAGGATGAAGAACCTACTTCTGCTACCAATGTCGTAACTGTGCTGTTTTAGCAGAGTTACAAGGAGAACATATTTAGAAGCTAGATAATATTCTTTATTGAGAGATACATATTATATAGTCATTGTGAATCATGGATAACAGGAACATAATAGTGTTGATCACATTGTTGGATGGTGAAGGGGGTGGCCTGATCCTGGTAATGAGTCAAACGCCAAAACGAGGTATCCACCGTAAAGGATCATCATCTGTTCATGTTGTTGGATTTGGCAATTTGAATTGACTTCCTAGTCTGGCTTCAAGTGGCCGGGTAATTGGTTTGCGGGTCACAAACCTGTTTACTCGGAACCTTGCTGGCGGGTCAAGCCTGCTGTTTTGACATTATGGCCCTTTATATTGCGTACAGTGGTTATATTTATATTTACTGAGCTTATCTAAGCTCTGTGGTGGCATTTATCACAAGCACTGTGATGCCTTTTCGTCAACTAGGTACCGCTTTGAATCTCTACTGGTTTAGAAATAATCTGTTATCAGGTTACCCGTGATAGCATCGTTTAAAAGAGTGAGTAATAGCTTTAATACTGAGTAAAAGTAGTTAAACTTCTTTAAACGGGTCAGAAGTTATAAGCATATATGCTTTGACTTCCGTTTGCAGAATTTAACTTTGCTATATTATTCCTAAGAGTAGCGCTTAGAAACTTAATCTAGAATGAAGCTTGTATATGGTAAATCTGATCCTTTGCGGATTATCTACGCAAATGTAGGTTGAGCAAATGACTGGTATTTGGTAGATATGGTGATTGGATTTAATACTGCAAAGGGTTGAACTGGTAAGGCTGCTTCATTTAAAAAATACTTCCAAATATTATATTGAGCTTTGTCAAAGAAACCATTGTGCTCTCTTAAGGAAGCAAAGCTTAATATATTCCATTCTAAGAGGCACAGGTAAAATAAAATGGTTGATAAGGCATTTTAAATGATTAAGGAATGTTGGGATGGTCTATCAGGACTCTAGTGTACCTTTCATGTTGAATGATTTAGCAAGGGCTATATAGCGGTCGATGACTTTGACGACCTCGTGATTGAGATCTAAGGAAAGTAGCAGATTTTGAACTTTGGCCAGGCCATGGGTTTGGATAAGATGCTTGATGCTGCGCATGGCATGAGAAGGGATTTGGCACGAAGAGTATATCTTTTCAAAGTACATGGCCATTCTAATAAGTGAACTCATGGTTTTCTGCAAGTCGTTTTCAAGAGTGCTAACTTCGAGAAGGTAGGCCCATGCCTGGGGAGAAAATTTAGTCTGTACACAGTTGGCATAAGCTTCACGTGCTTCATTCTAAATTAAATCAGTCAAAGAAAATAAATGCGGATTACCCGACGATGGAGTCGCAAACACAAATCACCCAGCGCCTCCCATCTAGCACCAGTATACCGGAAAGAAAGCCCTTGAAGACGCCCGGCCGACATTTCTTCTCGCCACGAGGCGAAGGTCCGAAGATCCTCGTAGAGTACCATAAACAGATTATCGAGCCAGCGCTCACAAAGTCGCTTGCGTTGGAAGTTGCTTGATGACGGCGTGCCCGGGCGAGAGCCGGTTGGTGTCGGTACTAAATTACCGACGGGCAGCGCGGGAAGCTCTTTGAGACTAACTTCGGTCATCCTGGTTTCTAACACCTCATCTAACTACTTAATACTTTAAGCAACTGGGAAATACCTTCATCTTGAATCGGCACTTTCGAAGCCTCTTCAGAAAGATCATGTGGGTCTCGTGTTGAACCTTCTTCAGTAACAATTATAGAGGGGGAACCATTAACAAGGGCATCGTGGTGATCAGAAACAGGGGAATGTTCACGTGTATCTTTGGAGATGATAGGTTCGTTGGAAGAGGGCACTGGCGATAGATGTCGGGCTCTTATTGGTTTGTCATCGCGGAATTTCTGCATGCGATACTCTTCTTCCATTACAAAGGATGAGGAACGGAACCGCAGGAGTTCATCCCATCCCACTTTTAAAGCAATCAGCGTAAGCAGCTTATATGCACGTAAAAATGTCCCCCGAAGAAAGTTGCCAGGAAGTCTGGCGAGAGCCGAATTCGGCTGAACGTTAACTAAAGGCAGTAACAAGGCTTACATCTTCTTGGCGGTCTAGATCCTCTGAAAGGCCATATGCTAAAATGGCATCAGGGCGAGGCGGAAAATGGGCACGCGCTGGTACAGGCATTTTGGGCAATTCACGTTCAACTAGCGCAAACATTGGGCATGAGTTCAAAGTAAGAAGAGCCTGCAAATTAGGATGCGTTAAGTTATACAAGTTACTTGGCAGTAGTCCTTCATTTCAACATAAATCTCTGCAAGCTTGATCCAGGTCCGAAATTCCGAGGGTGCTACATTCACAGCTCTTTGAGCAAGGGAGATCGCCATGTCAAGGCGTCCCTTTGCAAATTAGGCACATCGAGGTTTGCTTATACCTTTGAAAAAAGGAAATCCACTTGAACTAAAAGCAGGCTGAACGAGAAGGGCTGCTCTTCAAGTCCATCGCAAAGTGCCCGGACACCAAGGATTTCTTGATCTATCAGGAAGTTAATTTCAGATGAATTTTGCTCGCACCAGTGTCCAAATAGCATTTGGCCAACAACGCATTGATTTCAGGATCTGTTTCTGCGAGTAATATCAAGAAATAGGTTAAGGATTACAGATACGATGCATATTTCACATGTAAAAAGGATATGTTTAGCAAAGACATTGATCCCGGGATGGTAATGGCCTGAGTTTGAAAGATACTTCATAACACCATCGGAGAGATAATTATGCACATTATTGGCAAATTGAAGATCAGTCTCAGTCCCCAGAAGATACCCTAGCAGATTAGGTATATATGGCAAGTTGGAAAATGTACCTTTCCAAAAAAGTTGCTCTACAGCCTCAAAAAACCTAACTTCACTATCAATATCAGGTATAATATTAAAATATCGAAGGCCCTCGAGGCGATAGGTAAGGTCATCAGAATAATGAAGACTCCGTAAAACCGCTGAAACATAAGTTTCTGTCCAGTATTCTTCTTTAATAGGAAGCCTATCGATGGTTTTAAAAAGGAAGTCGATAAACTGTACTTTTTAACGTTTCCATTGACATCAAAGGGTGATAAGCCATTGATCGCATAGGCTTCTACTCCTCCAGGAATAGTAACTTCAACTCTTATATCAACTCTGGAAAAATGCATTATAGCAACTAAATCAATTTAAATACAATGTAATAACTTATTTACATACCAATAGATTCCGGACCGCACCCTCCACCCAGGTGTTTTAGAAAACCAACCATGTGGAACTTCCTACGACAGGCGAAATAAATTTTGATTTCAAAAAGCAATAATTACCATTAGATAAGTTAGAGAGTTTATATATGCTGCTAGAGTGGCGGATGAAGAAGCATCCAATCCAAGCACGAAATGATATGAACCCAACTATGTAAAATGTTCATTAAGATTCGAAATGGCCCGTTACCTCGGGGACCCCAGATTTAGAATTAGCCTTAATGACATGGCATAAATCAGGTGGGCCAAGCTCCCGGCAGCTAGCTTAAAACTGTTGGAAAATTACTAAGGAGAGTTGTACCTAGGGCTAAAGACCTTGCTTTGACACATTCTCCTACTTCAACTTCAAAAAATTCGGGTATATCTTTAAGTGTATCCCCTACAGTATTGGACATTATTGGGTTTAAGTAGTATGACTCTGGCACGAACCCTTTATTTCTGTCAAAGTGACTTGTTTCGATGCTAGCTGTATTATTTAAAGTCCCTTGACTTATTGAATATCACTTGGGCTGACGTGATACGTCTAATGGTTTAAAGCGACTGTTGTGGCAGGCTCGGATTGCTTTCAGGTCAAAGGCTCTTGTGACAAGTACACAACACTCCTTTTTTGTAAGCCCATTCTCCTAATAAAGGTCTTAAAGTTGATAAAGGCTTTATGGCTTTGGTAACTCTTCAAGGTTCAATCACTTCCAATGATATTAGAGAAGGCCAACCAATCATTTGCTGATAAATGAGGAGGAAAGAGTGCTTAGATTTAAAACAGTACAACGCAACCTTTGATATGAATGGAAACAAGTATATATTCATTTAGCCCACGTGATCAAAGCCTGGCTTCAAATCTAATCCAATAGAAATAACATACATGCCTCAACCCCAAGAGGCTGCAAACCATTTCTCACCATCAGGGAAGGGTTCTGGCCCAAGAGGGTTACAGTGTAAACCAGGAGGATTAATCCTGGTAATTTGGTTTAGCTAGCAAAGTACTTGAAAGAGTAGTTTTGAGGAAATGATTTATTGATAGTTGAGTATTTGTTGAATCTCAAATTATATACTAGAATGAGTGATTTAGGAAATATGCCATAATTGTAAGGCAGTGAAGGAGTGAAATTGGGAATTGATTGGAACCACTTATCTGCTTAAAGAGGTGCAATAAGTGTAAATCCAATGATATCATAACAACAGCCAACCATTTTGGACCAAATTTTGACATTTGCCTTCTTTGGATGGCAAAATTAGATCCAACCTTTTTTAGATCTTAAGCTTAATAAATCCCAACTTTTCCTGAAAGTCCTGGCTAAGATAGCTCCACATCCACCAGAAAGCAGTGCTACCTAGTAGATAAATTGTAGGGAACCATAAACCAAAACCTAGGAGATGTGGCAAGATTAATAATAAAAAGCAAGGTATGTTTCCTTATAAATCATACTTATTTGATTTAAAATATAGCTTTCTTTAAAAAAATCAAAGCTGAAAGGATCCAACCCAGACTTTCTGCTTGCAGTGCTGTGGCAGTCTCAAGATCCCACCTGATGTGTTTGGCTCTTGGGGACGACATCCAAGAGGACACAGCAGGAAACCTTTATTATAAAAATTTTGAGGTTCAAAGCCAGCCTTGGGTTAGCCTTCAGGGTAAAATTAAGGGCATGTACCTTAATTTCCTGGAACAAAAGACAAGGAATTCCTCTTGGCAAAAAGTGAAGGGAAAGCTTAAATAATATAAAAGCCAACAAAAATGTGGATAAACTTGTCTTTATTTGGGGGGATGATTCTACTTAAATAGTAGACTGGGACGCCAATTATTCAATAGGTAGACAGTGTGGCTGATGAAGTCATGTTGAGCTGAACTGGTACCAGGATCAGACATGCACAGGTAGGATAATCCAAAAATGGGTGGACATTGATGTCAACTCATTTAAGGGAGGGGAACAATTTCCAGAATCAAAGGTACAACCAGCCAAGCCTTCACATGTATCAAGATTTGAAGGCCATATTAAAATAGCATTAATGGCAAAATTTACGGTGTCTCCCCCCTCAATATTGGATACAGGGAGGGGATACTTGCAAAGGAATTTAGCATCAACACAGGAGAAGGGGCTGCCAGACAACCGTAGTTTGAAAGTGTACTCAACACACTTCTTGAAGATAACCTCACAAGGTCCAACCCAGAGGGATCTAGCTTATGGGCTCTGCCTCCAGTACGGTTCTGATAGTAGAGGACTAGGTCACTGTTGTATGTTGAGACTGTTGGGTATAGCTAATAATAATTAGCCCTGGTAACTGTTCAATTACTATACCTGAATGCAGGGTAGTAAAACCAAAATGGAGTGAACAATATGTAGGGGGAAAAACTTATATTTATTCCATATAGAAACAAAGTATATATAGGGAGGTGGGAAATTGGTAGAGGGGAAATTTTTGGAATGGGAGGCCAGAGAATTAGGCCAGTGTTGGCATCAATACCATAATCAAAATATCAATATCAATATGGACTATTGATTTTGCACCCAGAAGTAGGGATCAATTGAGCAATTAATTATTGATATTACTTACATTTAGAATTCCAGACTCAGAAGACAAATAGGTGCTTTGATTCCAGAAGTAAAGGCCTTGTTTGTTGCCCCTTGATGTAACCTCCAAATTGCCAAATTACTGAGAGGATTCAAATGGAATCCAGAATGCAGATGAATCCACTAGTTCTCAATCAATTGGTTGAGCAATTGCCTATGTGTAATTGTTTTCAAGAATCTGACTTCAAACTTAATGTCCATCAAATTCATTACAATCTAGCACATTGCAGCAGTTCCTGTCCCTGGATTAGATGACAGGATTTAAAGGCACCTATAGGACCCCAGGCAGTAGTATGGTTCATCACTATACTTTATGATCTCCAAAGCCCAAAAGACAGACTGTTCAGGTGGTCATCCCTAAGAGAAAACGGGCCCCAGCCAAAGCAGCTTGAGCCAAAAGGACTCCAGTGGTGAGAGAGCGTACTCTGGCCCAACTGTGTCAGGAATATTCCTGACATTAACCAAATTCTTACTGGAGGGCAATGTTGGAAAATAATGGAAAGATTTTCTGTTGTGGAGGCCAAATTTAATAAGGAATTTCCCCCTTTAATTGGGGGAAATAAAAATCAAATAGAGGGAAAAACAGAACTTAATACCCAGCAGAATAATTTATCATCTGGGCAGGCGCCAGCCACAGATGCCAGCACCCTCTGCCAGCCTCCCAGCGCCCAGCCAGCTTCCCGCGAGCCGCCCACCCGCCAGCCAGGGCCCGGCCAGCCACCTGCTTGCCCAGCTGTCCGCCAGCGGGCCTGCTGCCAGCCCACCTGCTCGCCCTCTGGGTCCCAGTTGGCTGCCAGCCACCCACCCAGGCCCCACTCCACAGCCAATCAGAACCACCATAAATTGCAGCCAATCAGAAAAGTACCTGGTTTCAGAGGAAACACTACAGAATAATTCCTGCCATTCAGAAGAAGGAGAAATTTAGGTTTCAGATTCTAAAAACTATTCTGGCCCAACAGAAGAAAGCCAAATTCAAGTTTCAGATGTGAGCAGCAATTCTACCCATAACTAATGGGATTCTGAGTCACAGGTCAAATGTTTGAGTCCAGACTCCAACCAAACCATGTCTTCCAAGACAGAAATAGATCCTGGAAATCCCATGAGTTGTCAACACTACCTGACCAAATGCCCAGAAAAGATCATTGGCTCTAGTCAAAAATGCCCAAAAAACCAACATATTGCCAAAGAACAAGAGTTTGGCCACCTTCTCAAACCCCAATTCCCAATCCCATGTTCCAAACTTTTGGGGTCTCCAATCCCTTGTTTTCATTCCCACTTGCAAAACTTTGCACAGTGGGAAGCACTATAAATAAAATACCCCTCCTCAGTAATAGCTTGTGCTATTATTGAGTCTAATACCCTCAATAAAGATAATCCTACTTAACACCTTTAAGTCTACTTTAACTAGTTTTCCCCAGCCAACCCCCTCCAATCCAAGGAAGATGAATTGTCTCATCTTCACAGACGTGCTTACAGCTTGCCTTAGGATTGGAGGCTATAAACAGGGATCAGAGTTCTTTGGGCCATCACCAGAAGGGTTAGGCCATGACCACCACAATGACCATGGACAACTCAACTCTTCCCACACTGGTTCCTGGCTTCCTCTCATGTCTCCCCGCTCCACCATGTCCATTGCGGTGTGCACCTCCATGTACTATGTGCTGACTCACTTTGCTGGGAGCTTCTGGAGATACAATATCCATGCCAAGTTCTTCCGCTGGTTGATGACCATCTACCCAATTGTCACTGATTTGACTGGTTTCCAACCTCCTGCCATACCTGCTGCAATTAGTACCTACCGTATTGGGGTATTACAACTGTTACCCATGGTGGATGTGGATGATCAGTACTTGGACTTGTCAGCCAAGTGTCAGGGATCCAGTCTTGGGCAGCTGGCCTGCCGTTTTTGGGGGTAACTTGGGCCTGGGTTTTTGCGGGCAGAGCCCACCACAAGAGAGGAGCTAACTTTAGAAGGTAGGAAGCAGACTTCCCCACCCAAGACCACAAGCCAGCGGCCAGTATGATAGTGTCCACCACCCTCATGAGGGTGATGTACACTATTCCAAAAAGCTTGCTGGAGAGGTTGTGGGGTTCCTGTCCGCCAGTCCCCAAGTGCATCCTGGATTGTAGCCAGGGACCGGCTGGAAGGGGTTGTCATTCTCTAGTAAGGGAGAAATGCATTTCAGAGTTATGTATAGGGGTCAAAATGTGCTTTTATTCACTCTCAGAAGGAAGATCCCCTTAGAAACCTTCTGGTGTGTGGCCCAGGGGGTCAGAGAAACAATATAGATTTGCCAATACTTGGAGTCCTCCAACAATTTCTTGGACTCCTTGTACTTGGTCTTGGGCTCCTGCATCTTTGTCTTGGGCCCCTGTGGTCTGTTCCAGCTTTGGCTCCTTTATCCTTGGCTCCTGCACCTTCATCCTGGTCTTCATCTCCTTCTGTAGTCCTTGTGGCCTCTGTGATCCACTGTATCAGTCCAGTCTAGTTCCATCTTAGTCCCCTCTCTTTTTCCCTCTTCTAAGAGTCCCAGAGGGCTTTCTCTTTTATAGCTCCTTGTTTCGGACCAAACACTCTCTCTGAACTCTGGTTTCCAGAAGCTTAAAATATCCTGTTTTCTCTCTCTCTATAACATATTAAACCTTTAAACTTACTTCAGCCAATGAAAGCCCTGAATTTTCTGCTTCTGCTCCTCATTTTTTAGGCTCTAACTCTCAAGTTAAAGCCCTCAAAACACTGATCAAATAGACTCTGGCTTGCAGCCAATCATACACCTCAATTCATTTGTTTTTCCAAAAAGGTTTCCCCAGATGACTTGCTCCTGACCCTGGTTCAAACCCGAGCTGTCTTGCGCCAGGTAAACAACTGCTCCGCATTTCAAACGGTTTCACCGTGATTCCCGTCACGTTTTCCCGGCAAAATCTCAAGCGCTTTTGTATATGTTTTACTTAGTCAAATTTGGACCCCTCAATTTTACAGCGTTTCTCCATGTTTCTCCGTGTTTTCTTCAATATTTTGCAATTTGAACCTGCTTGCCACTCGCCCTCTCATCTCTCCTAGTTGTTCTTGGCAAAATTTGCTCTTTTGCCCTTGTAGTTTCTCCATTCTTTTCCCAGCTACTTTCAGGCCCTTTTCCTCTTTAATTCTTTCTGTTAAAATAACATATAGTTCTAGCAAACTATAGATTATTTTTTCTTCTCTTTCTTTTTCATTATATGATCTTTAATTTTTTTAAAATCATAATCAGGAAGTATTTCAATATTCTTTAACTGCTTCTTTAATATCTAATTTCCTCTCAAAAGCCACTAAATCCAGCCTCTGCTTCAAGTCTGGCCAGTCCCTCCAAGTCATCTTCTGGTCCTGCACTCATATCTTCTGGTTCTTGAACCAGTTCTTCAGCCACAGCTCCTAGTTCCTCAGCTAACCAGCCATCAGTCCATCTTAATACTCTCATCAGCTCTTCTTGCACCCAGACCAGCCATTTCTGCATCCAAATCTTCTAGTCCTTGATCATGATCAGCTAGTCCTGCATTCATCCCTGGAGTCCTTCAGCTTATCCCTCATCAGTCTAACAACAAATCCTCACCAGGAACCTCCTACATACCCCTAGTAGTCCATTGTTACCTACTAGGGACATCCTACCCTAGTAGTCCACTGTTACCTACTAGGGCCATCTTACGTACCCCTAGTAGTCCATTGTTACCTACTAGGGACATCCTATAACAAGCAACCAACTTTCCACTTGGCCAACATTAGCCCCGCCTGCAAACCGCCAAACATGTGGATCACCACAATGATTGGTTGGAAGGTCAGGTGAAGAGGCTGGCATTGGTTTAGGTTTTACGGGCGGTTCCATGTAGATATTGTAGGCCAGGAGATAATTGAATTTTCCTCTAAATATTTTTGGGGTAGAGAATATCCACAGGCCTTGGCGGTTGTAACTAATAGCGGCTGGATGCAGGCTAGCGGGTCAAGTCTGAGGATTTTCTCTGGTGTATAATCCTTGTACTTGGGCTCTAAGGGATAATCAGTGAAGTGAACAGGACCAAAGAGTGCACCAGCTGGACAGAAAACTGCAGGTGGAGGGGCAGGATAACCAGGAGATCTTGAACTGAATTGATGGACAGCAAATACAAAATATGGCAATAGCTGTATAAGCCAAAGTAACATAACCTTTATTCAAAAATGGCAATAAATTTGGAGCGTGGGGTCCTTTGGTCTATATAGCACCCTACCTCCAAACTTAACATTTTCCATGGGGGGTTCATCAGAGCATTGGAAAAGGCAGGGCTGGGGGAATTGGGTACTTGGGTCTAAAGGCAGCAAAATGGCACTTGGCCCGGGAGTTCTTTCATTGGTCAGGTATCTCAATTTGGCTACATGATTATCTTGCTCTAGTGTTGTGGTCATGGGGCCAGGTTGCGGGCCTGTGCCTCTTTCCTGGGTTGACTCCTGATTGATTGCTGGTGTAGGCTTCAAACTCATGAAGCTAATAGTTGTTGCTTTGGTACCTCCATTAGGCGCTGTGATTGGTATTCCACTTGGTGCAATAATTTCCTTAGCTGGGCCTGTTTCACTGCATGGGTCATCATTTTTGGCATCAGCTTGCAGGGGCTTGATCCCAGAAAAATGCAGGTGGGCGGTCCCGCAGTCCATAGGCCCAGCGGCTCAGGGGATTCAGGGTCAGGGTTTGATTCCTGCTCTTGGGCCTGGGTTTCCAGAAGGGAGAATTATCAATCCTGACACCAAGGTTCAATGGGAGTCAATTCCTACTATGCCTTTAGAGGGAACTGATTCCTTAATAGCAGCCTTGTTCTTGGCTCTTCAGCAGCCACTAGTCCTTACCCAGCTCAAGTTAGAAGAGGGTAACTTGATTCAATGGCAATTTTCTATGCTCCAGGTGGAGGAGTACTTGGAGGGTCATCTCCAGAGTTTTGCTTCCTGTGGTCAGCAACTTGGGTCCACACAGCAGGCTACTGTTTTGGCAATCCTCAAGGCAGTGGTCAGGGCTTGGGCCATGCCTGGCCAGACTGTTCCTCAAGTGGAAGGTTGGGTAGCTACCAACAACTTTGAATAAAGACTTTGTCACTTGTTCCAGGCTACCCTGAAGGGGGTGGATCCTGTCAGTGGCGCCCATCTGGTTGCCATGGCCCTTACTGGGAACTTGATGCTCCGTGGCACCAACAAGTTTGACCTTACTAAGGAATACAACATGGCTACCTTCCTTGACTGGCTTCTTGGGATGTACTACTGTCTAGGTGGGAAGACTCCAGATGAGTATGTGCTCCGGAAATCCCTTCTGCAGGATTGTCTCTTCCTTGGCATGTCCTTCCCTGTTGCTGTGGGAATCAATCATGTGCAGCACTTAATGGGCCTTCAATGTCCCATCCTTGGGCATCAGCTTTGTGAGTCCTCTGAAAAACAGCTTTGTTACTTGGCTGCAGTTCAGGCCTTGGTTCAATTGGTCTGGTATATGAAAGGCCTGGTATCTCAACAATAAAGGCCTTCCAATTTTTTTCTTATATATTCCTTGGTTTTGGAAAACAGGACAACAACCAGTGGATTTTTTCATTAGGCTTTCTTCTTGTTTGGGTTATTATCCTCATTAGAGCTTACTCTTGACTACTAGGAGTGGCACACATATATTGTGAATGCACTCTAGTAATCAATTGCCCAGAAAATGACTCCTTCAATGTATATGAGTTGGGGCCAGTTTTTTTGATGACTTGAACAGAACCTTGCCAGAGAGAGGAAAGTTTAGACTCTTGACCATAACCTCTGTTGTTGAAGAAGTAGACCTCATCTCCAAGCACGTAGGACTGTAGGGGAGGGAGCTTGGCCATGGCTTGGTTGAGGTCTTGGAGTTTGTGGTTAAGGTTAACTGTCTAGGCTTCATATTGTAGCCGTATCAACGTCTGTGCCAGCTTATTGAGGTAGGTGTCCAGAGATACTGCCAGGCTAGGTTTTACCAACGAGTATAGAAAGGGTGGTAGACCTGGTTGTCACCTGTAGAGTAGCTGGAAAGGTGGCTTCCCTGTGGCATGATGATAGCCAATATTGTATGCAAAGGTTGCAGCTGGCAGAAAGGTATCCCATTCTGTCTCTTGTTGATGACTAAGCTTCTGTAGTATCTGTACCAGACTTTCATTTGTGTGTTCTATCATACCATTGGTCTGTGGGTGGTAGGGAAGTAGATAGTATAACATGTATCCCTATCAGTTGATTTGGGTGGGGGATCATATAGCTGGTAAAGTTGGTGCCATTGTCTGTCAACAGTACTTGGGGACAACCATGCTTGTAAATTATGCTCTCCAGTATGAGCATATCAGTGGTCAGGGCGGACTGGTTAGGGATAGCCTTGGCCTCTTTTCATTTAGTCAAGTGATTCACAGCTACAATAATGAACTTGATCTTGCTTTTGGTGACTGGCAAGAGACCCACTACTTCAATAGCCACCGTATGAAAGGCAAATCCCGGTTGGACTAGTCTGTGCTGGAACTTGGCTATTTTAGGACGCTTGATGTTACAGTCATGGCAAGAGGCTAAAGTCTCCATCACATACATGTGAATTCCTTTACAGAATCAATGTTTTTGTAGCATTGCTAGTGTCTTCTGAATACCACTGTGCCCAGTAGTCTTGTGTGCAGCTACCACTGAGTCCATGCTCAGAGATGGACGTATATACGGAAGCCAGGAATCCCTGAAAATCTTTAGGAGCTGTCCCTTGGAGACCTTGGTGTCAACAGCTAGCTTCTTGAGGGCCTTTTGTATTTCTGCCGGTTTCTCCCCCCACAAAGGAGGATCCTCTGTAAGTTTATCATATATAATTTCAGTCATGGGGAGAATAAAGCAACAGTAGGCAGACGGGAGAGGCAGTCAGCATTTTGGTGGATTGCCCTGGCTTGATGCATGATTTTGTAGTCATATAACTGTAGCTTGATGACCCAACGTGCTAGCCAACCTTCAGGATCCTTCAGCGTCTTCAGCCATTGCAAGGAAGCATGGTCTGTGACAACTGTGAAGTGTACTCCATGAAGGTACAACATGGATTTTTGGTAGGAGTAAATTACTGCCAGGCACTCACAATCTGTGGCAGTGTAGTTCCTCTCCTGAACATTGAGGGTGCAAGAGAAGTAATCCACTGGATGTTCTAATCCATCAGCATCCAGCTGAGAAAGTACACCATCAATGGCTGTCAATATGGCATCAGTGTGGACTACAAAGGGTCTGGAGAAATCTGGGTAGGTCAGCACTGGTGCATCATTGAGAGTCTTCTTTAGGGCCTCAAATGCAGTCTGGGATGCCAGGCTCCAGAAGAAGTCTACATTGGCACAGATGAGTTAGAAGAGTGCATCCCCCAGTGTGGCAAATTGGGGATAAAGCGGTAATAGTAACTTATCATCCCAAGGAAGACTTGGAAATCTCTTTTACTAGAGGGCACCTGTATCTTCTCAATAGCCTCAACCTTGAGAAAAACAAGGCAGAGTCTGTTGCAACTGATGATGAACCCCAAGAACTCTAGGTGTTCCTTGAAGAAGTTGCATTTGTGTGGCTTCAGCTTTAGGTTGGCAGCTAAGAGCCACTTGAAAATCTCCTCCATATGGGCCAAGTGTTTGGTAAAGGTATGAGAGAAAATATTGATGTTGTCAAGGTATAACAGGACGCAGGAGAGCTTTAGATCTCCCATCACTGCATCCATTGCTCTTTGGAATGTGGCTGACGTGTTGGACAGACCTTGGGGCATCTTAGTGGGTTAGAAAAGCCCTGAGTCTGTAATGACGGCGCATTTCTCTTGGTCATCAGGGGGAAGGTCAATTTGCCAATACCCACTGAATAGATCCATAGCAATTAAAAACTTGGCACCCCCCAGCTGATTCAATGTATCATCAATGTGAGGAAGGGGATAGGAGTCCTTTTTGGTAACAACATTCAGGTGGCGGTAGTCAATCACCACTTGATTACTACCATCCTTCTTCTTGACAATCAGCAGGGAGCAGCCCAAGGACTCTTGATGGGAACCAGGAGACCAGTCCCCAGTAGTTTTTGGGGCTCTTTGTTGGCAATAGCATGGTTAGCTTGGCTACGTTGTATTGGTCTAGAGAAAATTGGGGGACTATCCTGGGTATCAATGTGGTGTGCTACGTTTATTGCCTTCCCAAGGTCATAGTCATCCTTAGCAAAATGTTCCTATATTGAGAAAAGAGATCCATAAAGGTCTTTTTGCTCCTTGGAGAGACCTGATAGCAATTTGCGGCTGATGACTGAAAGAACTCTTGACTGCTCACAGGGTAGGCCCAACTCTGAGAAGTCCGCAAAAGGGGAGGCTTCCTGTAGATTGCCATGTTCTTCTAATTGTATGTGGTCCAGCAATCGGTGCTTGGAGACAACCATGGCTTCACAACTCATGTTGGCCAGCAACAGCAGAATTTTCTGATTGCTAGGCATGATGATTCCTGGTACTACCCATGGCTCTAACTGAGATGCATTGGGGATGCTAAAAATCTCCCCATGGGTAACAGTGGGAAGTGCAAGTGATAGGCCAGTATTATGGATTACTTAAGAGCCTGGTGGTATGAACACTGTGGAAGACGCATACACAGAAATACTCTTGGCTTCTCCCACCAAGAGAGGGAGCACACTAGCCTTCTTACTACACAGCATATAGGCAATTGGCAGTTCTCCATCTACATACTCCAGGTTGATGTAGTGTAATTGGCGTGGAGGCAGGTCCAAAGGGCGGTCACTGTGGTAGAACATGGGAATTGAGTGACCCAAGATTCCAAATTTATGATCTCCATGGTTGGTCACGGTGCCATACTTAACCATAAAACTAGTTCCAATAAGGATGTCATAGCTGTTATTCTCCAGAACTATGACGGGGGCAGTGACCATTAGTTTTCCAAAGCAGAGAGGGAGATAAGAGTAAGCTCCTTTTGCCCTAGTGATCTGTGGCCCAGCTTTACTAAACTCTTCATGATAAGCTAAGTCCAGTGCCAGTTTTAGCTTCTTGACCAGCTGTAAGGATATAATATTACCTGGAGCACCAGTATCCAGTATGGCTCAGACGTGGGTTTTGTTCACTACCAGGTTGATATAAGTACAATACTGTCAGTCTTCTCTGCTCTCTACAATCTTGGAGACCTGATGCACTCTCAGTCCTTTGAACTTCTCTAGGAAGGTAGCCATGTTAGCTCCTACAGCTGGGCTTGCTTCCTTGAGAGACTCTAGAAGGACTGAGACATTTACTGTACGTAGCAGCTAGGTCATTTGTTCAGTGCTGTCCTCCTTCTGGGTAACTTCCACTCCTGGTTGAGCCAAATGTTTGGCATACAGTAAAGAGACCGTTTTCTGAGATATCCATAGGATGGCCACCTCAGGGCAAAGCGTTGTCCAATGGGTACAAGTGTTAACCGTGAGAACTCAATGTAATAGGTCCTATTAGACCCCTTCCAAGTCAGTATCCTTGTGTAAGGGTTGAGAGTTGAAGTCAATCAGGGAGGGCTCTTCTTTAGGACTTAACTCCAAGGGTGGTGAGGCAGCAGGCCTCAGAGCAGGGTTTTCAGGGGGCAGAGGTATGAGGGGAGATGAGGGTGTCAAAACTACAAGGGAAGCCAAGGATTTCTCCTCATCATGGCTGCTTAGTAGTTTTTTTGACTGGTCCTCATTTTTGTCCTCAATATCTGTGTTATCAGCGTAGTACTCTTCCTCTGGTTCTGCGCCTAAAACCAAGACTTTGTGTGGGGATTTACAATCCCAGGAGAGGTGCCCAGGTTTGTTACACTTGAAGCAAAGGCGTGCTGAGTTGTTCAAAGTACCAGGATTGGGCTCAACTGTCTTTGAATCTTCAGTATTGAAATTTCCGGTTCTAGTTTCAGTGAGGGGTTTAGGGGTTCCCTTAGATAGAGGGATCTCAAACTCTTTGTTGTTAGTTTTCAGCAATTGGATCAGGTCAGGGATAGTCTGGGCGGTGTAGATTCCAGACTTTAAGGCAAGTAAGAGTTCCCTGTTGATCTGTACTGCATTGAGAAGTGCTGAATGTACATCAATGAACGGCACTGCCTTCATGGAAGCCAAGGTCTGTGCTTTCAATTATAATCTGGAAGTAAACTCCTTCAAGTTTTCTCCCACCTTGAGTTTAGTATCCGTAAAGTCCATCTTCTGTCCTAGGAGGGCTTCCTGGCTAATGAACTCTTCCATCAATACCCAAGAGATGTTGGCGTAAGTCCAGCCATTTTATGGGAGGCAAGGTAGTATCAGTGTCTGTGTGTCAGTGTCCAGGCAGTTGATCATGGTAGCATCCTTCATGGCCTCATCTGCCCCATACATTGAGTTTTGATATAGCTAGAGGAACATGGCTACCTTACTTTTTCTGTCAAACCTGAGGAGATTAGCTGGTTTGAAGAAAGACAAAGTGTTATGGGTCACATTTGTAGCTGGTACAGCTTGCCAAATGAGGGAAGCAGGTCTGTTGCAATTGGCTTTGGAGACAGCAAAGCGGGCTTCAGACGCAGCCTTGCGTACCTTTTCTTGTCATACTTCAAGGTCTTGTATGGTATTTTTAATGGTGACTGTGGTTAGACCACCATTTTCTGTCACCACCTCTAGCACTTGGATAGAACAGGGAAGTCTCTGTTTGATCTTTTTGTCCCTGTCAAGTCTGTGATATTCTTCTTGCCCAGATGAGTTCTGGTAGCTTCCCTGGGATTGATGTCCAGTCTCTCTGTATTGGTGTTGATTTGGAAGACTATCTAGCTTCTGTTATAGTGAAGCCATTTTACTGTTTGCTCTCTCCAACTGGTCTTGGATAAAAGCCATCAAGTCCCTGTGCTCATCCAGTTTTTCTGCATAGGCCTGGTTCTCCAGAAGAGTGACATCTAAGTATTCTTCTAGTAGGCCTATCCTCTTCTCCTGGTTGGTCAGTACCTCTTGGAGTTTTGAGATCTTCTAAGCGTTGATTTTGTCTTAGCTTTGGCACTGAATAGACAAGGTGGCTTTCTCAGCCTGGAACCCATTGACCTTGTGTTTGACTTTGCCAAACTCTTGGTAGATGAAAGTTAAGTCAATGCCTGCTTCCTTCACTTCATGTTGTAATTTGGATAGGTGGTCATAGAGTTCCAATATATCTCTATTCATCATTGCACTTGAAGGGGAAGGAGTAGCGGTCACAGGTTGGCTGGGCCCCGCCAAGGGTGGACTGCTAGATGTTGGCTCAAGATGGTCACCTCCTAGACCAGCTCACAGATGACCGGCCCATTCTCTTTGATGTGTGCTGCCACTGTGGCAATCCAGTTAGAGTCCAACCCTTGGTGACAAAGGGTCTGGATCACTTGATGGGGGACCAGAGAGTTCAGTCCTCATTCAACTGCTTTGGACCAGGGGATAATGCTGTTCCAGAACGTCACTACTTCTGAAAGCTGTTTGTTCAAAACTCAAAGTTGGTAGTCAGATCATTTTATAAAAGCTGAACAAATGATTGCTGGTTTGTCACTAGTATTCCCTAATCTTGTATCAGGCTCTGTAGGAGCCCCAAGTTTACTCAATAATGGTATATGGCTGGGTGGGCAAAGTGTTGAATATAGTCCTTCACATGCTCTGCAGTTTGGAGGTCCTTACAAAGTTGATTAAGGTTTACCATGCTTATGTTACAAAAGTTCTCCATGGATATTTCCACAGAGGAATTTTTGATGGCCAGCAGTTGTGATTTTTTACCTTTGTTGTCCGCTCCTTTGTCCATTCTGATCATGGATTTCCTGATGGCTTCTTTGAAGGGGCTGGCATTAGTATCCACTTCCATGGGTGCAGGCGCTGTTGATAATAGAGGACTCTGGTTGCCAAGTTATGAGGGTCAGGGGACATCATACATAAACTGTTGGAGTTGGGCAAGACCACTGGGTAGGTCTTGGTAGGTGTGGTTGTTGCCACAGGGTTTCCATCCCCACCAAGAAGGAATTGTGGGGGTAGGAAGGACCAGGTGCTTGTTCAAAAATTGCCATGAGCGCCAAATGTTGTATGTTGAGACTGTTGGGTATAGCTAATAATAATTAGCCCTGGTAACTGTTCAATTACTATACCTGAATGCAGGGTAGTAAAACCAAAATGAGTGAACAATATGTAGGGGTAAAACTTATATTTATTTCATATAGAAACCAAGTAAATATAGGGAGGTGGGAAATTGGTAGAGGGGAAATTATTGGAATGAGAGGCCAGAGAATTAGGCCAGTGTTAGCATCAATACAATAATCAAATTCCAATAACAATATGTAAAATGAATTTTTCACCCAGAAGTAGGGATCAATTGAGCAATTGGATTATAGATATTACTTCCATTTATAATTCCAGACTCAGAAGAAAAATAGGCACTTTGATTCCAGAATTAAAGGCCCTAGTTGTTGCCCCTTGATGTAACCTCTAAATTTCTGAATTACTGAGAGGATTCAAGCGGAATCCAGAATACAGATGAATTCACTAGTTCTCAATTGATTGGTCAAGCAATTTCCTAGATGTAATTGTGTTCCATAATCTGACTTCAAACTTAATGTCCATCAAATCCATTAAATTCTAGCACATTTCAACAGTCACCTACTTGGTACTCAGGGGGGGGGGGGCTCTAGAGGCATTGGAAGGCAAGAGCTCTAAAGCCTTGTGTGACCGTACAACAGTCACGGTTGAGTAATTAGCCAAATAAATGCTCCAAAATATAAAGATATTCTGTTTTTCCTGTTTATTTTATGTAAATAGGTTTGGTGGGAATTCTTCAGATAAATATTCCTGGAAACTGGATATCTATATTTAATAAAATAACAGAATATGGATGGTCAGTTAGGTTAGGCTAACTAGAAAAATTGAGGCAAGATTGGTCAAATCAATCTTGGAGACTAGGCGTCTCAAAAACAGTTTAATTAATTGGGAAGATTAATTAATAAATACATACTAATATATTTTAATAGGGATTTAATTATAGTAGTTAATAGCCTTGACTATGTCAAGAAGTTTGGTTAATGTTAACCATAAGAACCCCCCCCCCCCCCAAATTTTGGGTTATAAGCGCCACTTTGGCAAATTCATTGGGTTAGAAGCGCCGCCAGGCCGCCTAATGGATTTGAGAAGCGCTGAGGCGCCGCCTAGTGAATTTTTCAGGTGCTGAGGCGCTGGGGCGCCGCCTAGGAAAATTACTAGGCTCTGCATTAGTGCCTGGTTTGAGTTTTGAAGCATTTTAATGGGTTTTAAGGCAAAAAACCATTAAATGTGAAGATAACTAAATAAAGCCAAGGGTGCCTAGGAATCCAGGTTTGATCAGCTGGTTCCCAGTTGGAACACTGATAGCTGAGTTTTGGGATGTGTAATCCACAGGTTTTTGGCGCTGGGAGCTGGGGAAGCTCCATGCCAAATTGGTACATTTAGATGAATGGCGTCAGGTGACTCCTTCTCATTGTAGGTTAATTCTCATAGGTTGGGAATTGTTGGTGATCTTTTTGGTAAAGATCTATATTGGATGACTCAAATGTCATAGACCACGTGATATAAATAATAGTTTGATTAAGGAACTGGAGGGGTTTTCAGCCGTGTATGCCCCAAATGGTATATAAGCAAAAACATTTAAAAATTAATAAACATTCACATTGTCAATTTCAACGCTTTCCCCTCAACTATTTTTCAATTATTATGTCTTCTTTGTTAAAATTTGAAAGGGCCAAATTTGGAGTACTTTTTGTGGAGACTGCTGCTGCAAGGAAGGAGGTTCCTACAAGCTCCTTGGAGTAAGCTTGGGCAAGCTCAGAGGTCACCAAGACTGTTCCTGAGGAGTCTTTGATGGAAGTAAAAGCTGCGTTTGAAGAGTTGTATTCCAATAACTTTGCAAGAGAAGGGACTCCCGCCCAAGGAAACCAAATTTATGCATAGGATGCTTGGAACCTGTTAGTAGGATGGGATGAAATCTTGCAACAAGTAAAAGAAACGGCAATCTGTGAAATTGAGGTGTTGAGAGCAAAAGAAGAAAAAAATGTTGAAATCATGGCTTGTTGGCAAGATGACAACAAAGGGTTGTCCCATAAAATTGTCTCCCTGGAGGCAAAGCTCCTCAAAGCTTTGTCACAGGAAGGTAATGATAATAAGAGTCAAGGGCAGGATAATGATAGGATGGACTGGTTAGGCCTGAATCTGTCACACCTTGACTTTATAGGCAGCTGAATATGCCATTGCCTGAATGTCAATGATACAATTATTCAAGTCCTTGACATGGGATTCAGGATTGGCAGACATGTCAACTTCAATCAAAAGGGGTCCCAAGATTGAGGGAGTTGTGGCTTTACGCCCATACAGCATGGCAAAGGGGGGATTGGCCAGTCACTCAATGTCTACTGAGCTGATAGGCAAAGAGGGCAGCGGGGAGGAACATATCCCATTTGGCAGCATCTGAGAGGGTGAGATTTCTCATAATAGACACAAGGGAGGAGTTTGCTTGTTCAACAGTCCCATTGATAGACGGATTGTACAGTGCAGAAAAGGACTTATGATTACCCATAGCTTAAACAATAGACTTGATGAGGCAAGCATTAAAGTTGGTCCCATTGTCAGAAAGCAGGTCTTGAGGGAAGCCATGTTGGTAGAAGATATCTTGCAACAAGAAATTAGCAGTGGTCTTGGCAGTAATGTCTTTAGTATCCCTGTCTTTAACACATTTGCTAAAGTGGTCTACTGCTATTACAATGAAGCAACACCCAGATCTAGACCAAGGTAGAGGCCCAACAGCATCAATACTCACAGTGTGGAAGGAATGTTTAGGGGGGATGAGTTTGAATTGGTGTTGGGAAGGGCAAGGGCGTTGGAGCTGGCACAAATGGCAGGAGGCGAGAACATCAGGGATTAGAAGGTGCATGTTTTCCCAGTAGAAGTTCTTGCATAGCCAGTCATGGGTTTTGGCTATACCTCCGTGTCCAGTGTCAATGTGAGCTTGAAGGATAATGGCTATTCTCATTCTAGGACAAACATAGGGTAGATAGGCATTGTTGACTTTCTTGAAGAGTTGTCTATCTCAAATTACAGTGTCATTTGGATAAGGTCTGTAAAGCCAATCAGATGTCTTCTGGCTCAGTAGCCCAAGCGTCAGGGTAGCCTATCAGGTCATACAGGCAATTAGCATCAGCAGGGTGGATGGACAGTATAGGCATTCTGGATAGCCCATCAGTGTTCTGATGTTGAGCACCAGGTCTGTATACCACAGTGAAGTCATATCCTTGCAGGCGTAAGGTCCATTGAGACAATCAATCTCCAGGCTCCTTTAACTGCTGTAGCCACTTAAGGGATGAATGATCTGTGACCACAGCAAAGTGAGCCCTGTAAATTTAGTGCCAAAGCTTTTCATGGCATGTAAAACTGCCAGACATTTCTTTTTGGTGACACTATAGTTCTTCTTGTGTTTGTTGAAGACTTGAAAGGAATAGGCCACATGTCAATCTACTCCCTCATTGTCAAGCTGGGCTAAGATGGCACCCACAGCTAATCCACTGTTGTTGGTTTATAAGATGAAATCCTTATCATAATCAGGGTAGACTAGGATGGGAGCCTCTTTGAGCTTGGCCTTTAGCGCCTCAAAGGATTGCTGCTGAATGTTGGTCCATTCAGAGGGTACATTGTGGAGGAGTTGGGAAAAGGGGTTTTATCAGTTCAGTAAAGTCAGGGATTAATTGCTGATAATATCCCATCATTCCAAGGAATACCTGAACCTCACATAGATTTGTGGGGGGGGAGGGCAACTGCCAGAATTAACTCATTCCACAAGTCAACTTACTGAATGTCAACAATTTGTCAACATTCAGTAAGTTGACATTATTTTGGTATTTATCCGCCGGAATTGGGCATTTCCAAAACTAAGCTAATTTTTCATAGTGAATTATTAAGTTAGAATTTCAAAATTAAAAAGGAACAGACATAATGTTGACACCATTTAAACAAAGGCTTAATTTTAAGCCAAAAAATTAATATAATTTACTATGAAAATGTAAGTTTCTTTGTAATTTTACATTAAGGTCAACTACAGTAAGTAATATCTGGATGTTGACCCCAAATAAAAATCCATAAATTTCTTAATAAAATACACAATATTCTAAAAATAACTACTTTTTATATTTTATACTACTGTTTTTATTAAATATATATTAAGATAAGCATTGAACAAAGTTATATGCCAACTTTCAGAGCATTCTTTGTATTATTTAGATATTTACTGTTATTTTAAACTCACCAGATAAACTATAGCTTATTTCCGGAAGTTCACTTAAGCCAACACACATATGTTAAAACTAGAATTTATATATGTAATTATAATGTCAACTTTGTGTCAAATTGACGCGTCACCTAAATTGCAACAAAGGGGTTTGGCTAAGCAAACAAAGTGACATAATTTAAGCAAGATTTAATAGGAGAGTTGCTATAAAAGAACGCTGACTGCCTGAATGTTGACACCTTCACTTATTTATTAGTAAAACACTGCCGCTTAACAAAAAGCACACATACAATGGTATGATAATTCAGGCCAAAGTACCCAGGGCTGTACTTCAGACTTCCCTCTACAATCCCTATTATTTAGTTTTCATAAGTTACATATGCAACTCTTTAATTTTTTTAAAATTTAAAAATAATCAATTTTGGCCTTAAAAAACCAACTCCAGAAAATATTAACCAAGCTTTATAAGTGATTTACATAGTGTTTTTCCCCTTTAATGCTGACTGTCAGTATGTTGACGTCAAAATTAAAGCGTTTTTTTATGCTGGCAAACTAAATTAAATATTTTTGACTACTGTGACTACCAGAATGTCAACTTTTTATTTAAACATGGGTTTTTTTCTATTCTTTAATAATAAAATAGCTTTAAAATCACTTTCTATACTTCTATAAACTATTTAATTAATAATAAAATTTAAAACAAGTGATTATTATTTAATTTTATTTATGTCTCACATGGTTATTCTTACTTTATGAACTCTAATCTAATTATTGTAGGACAAATCTTCCAAGAAGCCACAAAATAACCCCAAGTCAACTAAGAAAGTACCCAAAGCCTCTGGAAAGGCCCAAAGTCCCTACCCCAACAAAAAACCAGCCAAAGAGCCCTCAACAAAACATAAGACAAAGGAGAAGACCCCAGACCCTGAAAGCAAAGAGCCCTCCCCTGCCCCCTACTCTTCTCCAAGCTGGTACCAATCAGAAGGAGATGAGGTTCCACTAAACAAGCAAGGAAGAAAGAAGATACCCAAGAGTCCAGAACCACAGCCAAGCCCAGATGAATCAAGCTCAAAGGAATCAAGTCCCAAGGAATCAAGCTCATCCCAGTCCAGAAAGCGCAAGAATCCAACTCCAGATAATTCCCCTCCACCGCCCAACAAATCTGCACCTCCATCCTCCTTATCAATTATCAATAAAGAAGATCCTGATTATTATCTTTCTGACTATCATTAAGCACCAATTGGCCCATGGGATCCCCTAATGGTTCACAATATATGAAACGTCAAAGGAGAGTTTAAGCTCCCAAAGAAGTTCCCTTGGGTTTTCCCTCTAATGTCTGTCAAAGGAGGTGCAAGTTTAGTCTGTGATGACTATGATTTCAATTGCAAAAATCAGAAGAGAGCAGGAAGAAGCAAGCATTATGTATGTGAAGATAGAAGCTGTGCTGCCAGAATCAATACAGAAGGATGGGATAAAGTCACTAGTGAAAAAGGAGAGCACACATGCAATGCTCCAATAAATCTTATTGAAAAGCTTCTAAAGTGGTACCTCTACCAAATGGTCCCAGTCTCTAAAGATGTCAAGGCTTCTGATCTGGCAGTTAAGGCCACCACACATCTAAGTAATTAGAACCTGAAGCTCATCCCTGACCATGACCAGTTAGTGAAGTACACATGTGACAAAGGCCGTGACCTAGTCCCCCATAAGAAATCTGCCATGGTTCAAGGAGAGTTAGTCTTGACAGAGGAGTTAAAGATGTTCAATGGTGATGAGGTATTCCTTTTACATGATGATGGTCCTACATAAGAGGCAAGAATTATATGCTATGCTACACAACAGAACCTGGAGCAGTTGAGGGATTCAGAGACCTGGTTATGTGATGGTACCTTTGCAGTATGCCCCGCCTTTTTTACCAACTATGGGTTGTACATTACCTTATTGAAGGCAAGGTGCTCCTATTTGCCTACTTTCTGCTTCCTGGGGCAACAAAAGAGATCTACACAAGGGCCTTTAAAATCCTTTAGGAGGGCATCAAAGCCCTACCCAGTAATAGAAAGAGTCCCCCTGGCCATAACACTAGAGCCAATCCAGATGATGATGAAATGGATGAAGCCACCCTTGCTGCAGAAAAAGAAGCTCAAGATAAAGCACTTGGCCCCTCAACTAGAATCATGGACTATGAAACTGCCCAGTATAACGCTTTTGTAAATACCTTTGATGGAGAGGTCCAGGCGTTGTTTCTCATTATTGTCAGGCTGTCAACAGGCAACTAAAGGGTCTACCTGAGCTCAGCAAGCTCCATTGTCTAGATACATCAGGAAAGTGCAAGTTCTTAATTCAGCAGTTTGTAGCACTAGCCTTTGTAAAGCCAGAGCATGCTGGACAAGCCTTTGACCTCCTATGCCAGGATCCATATGCCAAGAAACATGATGGTGTCTTCTACCCTTTCATTGAATATTATGAACCACAGTGGATTGGACGTAAGGTCACTAAGCGCCGGAGCAAGCCCAGAGCCAAAGCCAACTGGAACTGCTACCAGGAAATTCTTAAGGATGAGATGAAAACTACTTCATCTTTGGAGGGATGGCATAAGCATATCAAGTCCTCCTTTGGAATCAAGCCCAGATACAGCACCTTCTATGAGCATCTCAAAGTCCAACAGGAGAAGACTGCTGCATCCATCAGAGATATTGAGAACCGCCCATCAAAGAAGAAGAGAACCACCAAAGAGAAACAGTATCAAGAGAAGATCAAGGACGTTGTCAAGGCCAAATATAAGCTTTTGGAGATTGGGGAATACATAAAGAAGATTGCCACAGTTCTTAATAGCAACCAGGTTATTACAGTCTAGCTTTTCATTAAATTTATTGAGTATTGCCTAATTTTTTATATAGTTCTTATATATTAAGTATAATATTTTTAAATAAATAGTTATTCTAAATAAAAAATTAATCTTTTATGATACTGCTTTTATAAAATCATTGGTTTTTTATTGATAGTTTGATGCTTTAGACTGTATTACATGGCCTATATTGGTATTTTACTAGTAAATTATATGTTTTTTGTAGTTTTCAATATAGAGAAAATTTATATTACTGTTTCTGATTGCTATATTTTGCTATAATACGTGAAATTTTTATTTAGTACTTTTTTGTGTATTGAATTTTTTTGTTTTATAAGTGGGAAAAAATTTATTATAGTAAAGATAGCTAATTTCATAGTAAAATAAAATAAAAGTGTATTTTTATGAATTTTTTTAATATTCATGTATAATTTTTTATGGACTTTTTAAAGTCTATGTTGTCACATTACCCTAAAAAATATCTTGAAGCTTAATTTTTATTAAGTAAAATGTTCAGGAAACAGGTTTCTGCTTATTAAAAAAGTGTCAACATTTAGTAGTCTGCATGAGTTAAAACTTAATTCTGACTTTTCAATGCTGTCAACATTAAAGTATTTTTAATTCTTATTATTGACATATAGTAAGTCAACTTGCAGAATGAGTTAATTATGGCGGTTGCCGGGGGGAGCAGCATCTTGTTAATGGCTTCCACCTTATTATTCATAGAGTGTATCCAAGTTTGGGTGACCTCATGGCCAAAGAATTTGCGTCACTCTTTAAAGAAGAACACTTGTAGGGTTTAAGCTTTAGACCTGCTTCATGAATCTTGATAAAAACAGCCTTGAGATGGTCCAAATGGTCAGTGAAGGTGAAGCTGAACACCATGATATTGTTGAGATATACAAGGACAAAGGAGAGCTTCAGATCTTGTAGAATAGAGTCCATAGCCCTTTGAAATGTAGCTGGGGCATTGTAGAGTCCTTGGGGCATCCAAGTAGGTTCATAGAGCCCTTCAGAGGTGATGAGAACAGTCTTTTCTCAATCTTCTGGTGATAAGCTGACCTGTTAGTATTCAGAAGCTAGATCCATAGCTGAGAAAAACTTAGAATCACCCAGCTATCTGAGAGCATTGTCAATTCTGGGCAAGGAGTATGAGTCTTTCTTAGTGAGCAAGTTCAGTCTACGGTAGTCCATTACAATACAATGTCCTTCATCCTTCTTCTTGAGGATCAGTAACAGGGAGGCCCAAGGGCCCTGAGAGGGAGCTATTAGCCCAGCGTCTAAGAGCTGCTTAAGCTCCTTAGATACCTGAGCATCCTCTATCCTACTACAGTGGTATGGTTTGGCACAAAAAGGGGGTGCATCACCAGTATCAATCTGATGGACAACCCCTTTAGTCAGGCCATAGTATGTAGGTCCAGAGGCAAAGATATTGCTGAACTGGTTGAGCAGGTCCAACATGTATTTTTGTTGGATGGGTGACAGTTGTGGGAAGTTGGCAGTGGATAACAAAGAGAGAACTTGAGGATTGTCTTCAGGTAAATTAAAATTGCTGAAAGTTACAAAAGGGTAGAGGGACACCACTTGTTCTGCTCCCAATATACAACCATGCCCTACAACCTGGCTCCTAGAAACCCGCATAAGTAAGGCGGTCAGGTCAGCTAGCAACAGTTGGTCAGGCTCCATGAGAGTCCAATCTAAGATCCCTGGACATAATTGGGGCTCTTTGCGGCTTAGAGATTCAGGAGAGTATAACTCCAAGAATAACTTTTCAGGTAGCTTGTACAATATCTGGGAGTTGATCACCACCTGGGAGCCCAGAGAAATGGTGATAGATGCTGGGGCAATAAGAGGTACACCCTCCTCTTTAGGACAGGAAGGAGGAGGTGTGTGCATGTTGGAGGAGTAGTCCTATACTTGAGAGAGAAGATACCCATGGGATACTCAAGCATGCAAGTTTTAAGACGTTTTCCTGGGAGCTGTAGAGGTTCTTCAAAAATCAAAGGGACCTTGTATCAAAGAGAGATAGGTACCCATCTCTAAGGTTGACAATTCCATTATAATCTCAGAGGAATTGAGTGCCTATAAGTAGATTGTAGCTTTTGTTCTCTAAAACAACAGTGGGGGATGCAATGAGAAGTATCCCAAACCTCATTTTAAGGGAAGAATAAGCGCCACTGGCTTGAGTCTGAGCCATAATAGCAGTTCAATAATTGAGTATAGTTAAGTTTGGGAGCCAGCCTGAGCTTCATCATCAACTTGGAGGAAACAATTTTGACAAGAGAACCTGTTTCCAGGATGGCCTTAATCTTAGCCTTCTGGATCAATACTTCTACACAGGTGGTATCTTTTCCAAAAGGAGTTAAGAATTCCAGGTTGTCCTGCACTTCTTCTAATTTATCTTCCCATTTTTCTAACATGCACCTCAAGGTATGAAGTTTCTTGTATACAGTTTTCAAAGGCAGGGACATGGTAATATTTTGGAAGAGAGCTTCAGCTAACTCAACGGCTTCCTCAGAGGAGTCCACTAGGATAGGAGGTCAATGAGCTTGCACTAGGTAAGGGAAAGCTACCATAGCTTTAGCTTCACCCAGAGGCAGACAAGCTGTAGTGGTGGTCTTCCCTGAGCAAAGTTTGTAGGGGACTGAAACAGTTTCTGGGACAGCCAAACAGCAGTAGCCATTTCTATCTGATCCATTGCAGTCAGAATCTTCAGGCTCAGAATCACTTGAAAGATTGTGGAACAGGTGAAGGATAGTTGGTCCAGACAAAGGAGGAGATTTCTTGTTGGAGGGAGGATCAGGAGGAGATGGGGAAATTGGTCAGCAGAGAGCGTCTCCACCTCTAAGCTGACCTCTCTTTTCCTGCCTGTTTCTTTGGGTCACAACCCTCTACCCAAGGGTTGGTGCAGGTATGCAAGTGATGCCCAATTTGACAACAATTGTGGCACCCTTGTTGCTTGGGTTGTCTATTAGAGCCAAGATTCATGATTTGTGGGGTGCAAGAAGTAGTTCCAGCAACATTAGTCTTATTATCACGGACCACAGCTCCTCCATGGGTCAGATGTATCTCTTACAGGAGGGTCTTGATGCTCTTCATGGAATTAAGAGACGCCTTATGTTTCTTAAAGTGTAAACACAGAAGCTGATTTACTTTCAAGGCATTGGAGCAAGCTGTATATGCTTCTCAAGGAGTCAACTAGCAACTGGTATGAGTTGTTATCCCTCAATATAAAAGCGGTCAGCAAACTCAGCCAGAGTTTCCTTGAGTTTGAAGACAATATGCATGAAGGCTTCTTTATTGACCTCCAAGCTAAGATCACCTTTGAATTTCTCAATACAAAGGCGCTTCATATCCTCCCAAGTGACAATGTACAGGAGTTCAGGAACTACAACTTCTTGGCAAGTTGGATGCAGACAATTAAGGATATGTTCCTTCCTAAGTTCATTGGTAGCCCTACACATTGCAGTCTTGTAGATTGTTTAGAAGGCAGCAATAGTGGAGGCCCTAGGATCAAAGATTTTTTTGAAAGAAGGCTTATAATTAGGGTTAGTGGACAACAAGGTGGATTGGCTGTTGCCACACTGGTTGAGGACATTAATATTAGGGTTTCCTTTAAACTCAGATTCTGCAGCAGGCTGTCTAGCCCACAATAACCAAAGGCTCACCTCCAAGGTGTCAAGAGTAGAGCTGTTTTGCCCGCTGACATCCCTAGAAGTAGTGGCAACAGTTCCAAATTCATCAATTTGTATCTTGTGTACTGCCAAAGTACCTGCAACTCCATTAGTGCGGGAGGCCAAAGAAGTAGCCTACAGCACCAAAGGAGTGATACACTCATCCATTGTTTCAGTCAAGCAAGTAAGGTTCTGCATCTCCATTTCTAGTACATCCTGTCTGCCAGCAACATTGTTGGTAACCAATTTCAAGTGATCCAAAGCAAGGGCACAATTGACACAGGGATGTCCTTACAATCCAGGACAGCATCTGTGGTCTGCTTGGGCAGGGACCCAGTGACTTCAGGAGCTCTATTGCCCTCAGATTCAGATGAGAAATTGTCTGAGAGGCGTTATTGCAAATAATTGAACTTACCACACAATGTATCTAGCTGATCTGTCAAGAAAACAATGTAAGAGTTGGATGTTGTGTTCTGAGGCGCAGCACAGACACACAACAGGAAATCCTAACCTTAGGATTGGATTTGTACTAAGTCTTGGTTAGATGACAGGGAAGGCAATGTGATTACCTTGCGGCCCTGGAAGAATAATCTCTGCTAGGCGTGGCTAGAGAGAGGCACAGAAGTACAGAAGACACAAAGACAAAAATGTGAATAGAATTTAATTTTATTGGTGAATATGAAAATGGAATATATAGTGGTTAGTAATACCACAAAACACTACCAGGACGGTAGGATCACTTGCCACAGGTATGAGTGGGGCAAGTGAGTTGTGCAGAGTCAGGAAACCAAACAATCATATTTCCTGATTCAGATACCAGTTCATTTAAAGAGACAAAAGCAAAAGCAAGGTATTTGTCTTGAAATGATCCACCAAAGGTGAAATTGAAACATGATGAATGCCGTTATCCACAACATTGCCCCCATCTAGATTGGCCTTAGGGGGTGATACTTGCGGAGGAACTTGGTGTGCACACAAGCAAAAGGGCAACCACTGGAGAGGAGTTTTACAGTGTAATCAGACCCTCTTTTGAAAGTCACCTCCAAGGGACCAATCCACAGAGAGTCCAAATTATGTGCACGTCCACCCACTCTATGTTGGTAGTAAAGGACATGGTCACCAACATCAAATTCAGGCAAGGGGGAGTGCCCAGCATTATCAGGAGAGATCTCAAGCATCTTAGTCTTGTATGTGGAAGTGTAGGCAGTGGCCTGTATATCAATGATGCGGTTGACTAAGTCTTTGATGTGGTTGTCAGGATTCATGGCCTTATCAGAGGAGAGTAGGGGAACTCCCAAGAGCAACAGAATGGTGGCCTCACGCCCATACAACATGGCAAAGGGGGAGTACCCTGTGACCCAATGTCTGCTCAGACAATAGGCAAAGAGCGCAGTGGGAAGATATAGGTCCCAATTGGCAGCGTCAGAGTAGGTGAGCTTTGTCATGATAGAAACTAGTGTTGAGTTGGCACAATAAACTTACCTATTAGTGAAAGGATTATAGGGAGCTGAGAAAGACTGGTGAGTCCCCAGAGCCTCAACAACAGAGGTTACCAGCCTGGCGTTGAATTTGGTTCTGTTATTTGACAACAGCACTTGAGGGCAGCCATGGCGGTAGAAAAAATCCTGCAGCAGGAAGGCAAAAGTAGTCTTAGCAGTGATGTCTTTAGTAGGGTGAGCTTCTACCCACTTGCTGAAGTGATCAACGGTAAACAGGATGAACCAGCACCCAGAACGTGAGTGGGGGAGAGAGCCTACAGCGTCAATGCTAACCATATGAAAGGTGTGTTGAGGGGGAACCAATTTGAATTCATGCAAAGCAGCTTGGGGCTTCTGAAGTTGGCAGTCATGGCAACTAGCTATGACGTCTGGTATCAACAGGTGAAGGTTCTCCCAGAAGTAATTCTTCTGGAGCCAGTTGAAGGTCTTGGCAATGCCTCCATGGCCAGTCTCTTTATGGGCTTGCAATACCAAGGAGAGGCAAAGACTGGGTCATATGTAAGGCAGGTATTGGCCCTGCACCTTCTTGAAGAGCTGATTGTCACATATGTGTGTATCTTCAGACAGTTTAGAGAGGGCAAGTTGGACCTCTTCTGTTTCATTTTCCCAGGAGGAAGGGTAGCCAATTAGTTCATACAGTTGGTCAGCCTCAGCAGGATGTAGAGCAAGGATGGGCATTCAGGACAACCCATCAGCGTTCTGGTGTTGAATCCCAGGGCAATGGAGGACAGTGAAGTCATAACCTTTCAGGCAGAGAGCCAATCTAGCTAAGAGCCCCTCAGTGTAATACCCTAAAATGGTGGGCACCACTTGGAGTATGTATGGTAGCAAATTGACAAACTGGAAACCCGTCAAGGCGGTGATTATGGGATACACCATCATCAGCCAACGGAATACCTTAGCGTGTATGTTGAAGCGTCTGAAGCTCCTAGCAAAGTAAATGAGGATGTAGTAAGCAGACGTATACATGGCTATGGAGAGTGTTGAATGGGGAGATACCAGAGTTGGCCAGGGCCCAGTGTTTGAAGAGTTAAGTTGGCCAGGGTTGTGGTATGGGTCATAACCTAGTCCTTCTGTGGAGGGGCCAAAGAACTCTGAACTCTGTTGGTAGCCTTCAATCCCAAGGCAGGCTGTGAGTACAGCTGTAAAGATGAGGTGATTCATCTTCACTGGGTTAGAGGGTTGGTAGGGGCTTGATCTGTAGTTTTAACTGTAGTTGAAGTTAGGGACTTCACTTTATTGAGGGTATTAGTCTCAATAATAGCACAAGCTATTACCAAGAGGGGATCCTTTATTTATAGTGAGCCACCAATTGCACAGTTTTGCAAATGTGAGTAAAAACAGGGGACTGGAGTCCCCAAAAGTTTGGTCATGGGACTTGGGAATTGGTATTTGAAGGAATAGCCAAACCCTTGTTCCTGGGCAATCTGTTGGGGTTTTAGACAGTTCTGCTTGGGGCCAATAATTTCCTCTGGATGGGTGTTCAGGTGGTGATGACAACTCTTGGCTTTAAAAACTTCTATTTTTGGTTTAGGATGCTAGTTTGGTTGGAGTCTAGGCCTAGCTGATTGTTGCCATCCAACTGGTTCCATTAGCTGGAGGTCAAGGTATTTTTATCTTTGGGAGTTATTTTTGGCTTTCCCTCTATATTTTTAGAATTTGGCCTGGGTTGTAAATCCTGAATTTGCCCATCTTCTTGGGCCCAAGAATTATTCTTAAAATTTTCCCCTGCTTCAGGGGACTTTTCTGATTGGCTGGGTGTCATGGTGGGCTTTGGTTGGCTGGGGAGTGGGCACTAGGAGCTGGGAGCAGGGTGGGCGTGCTGGCGGGCAGGTGGCCGGCAATGGGCGTGCTGGCGGGTGGGGTGGGCGTCTGCGCGGTGGCTGTAGGCGGCTGCTCGGATAATAAAATATTCCAGTTTTTATGAGGTTCTGTTTCTTTCAAAAATTGATTTTTATTTTCCCTGATAATGGGGGAAATTCATTATCAAATTTTGCCCCCTTATTTGGCATTCTTTCACTTGTTTCCAGGGTTTTTCTTCAGTTAAAATATGGTTTATGTCAGGAATATTCCTGACACTCAGGCTCCTTAAATTGTTGTAACCACTTAAGCAAAGCATGGTCAGTGACAACAGTGAAATGGGTACCATACACGTAGTGGCAGAACTGTTTGACTGTATGCAACACAGCAAGGCACTCCTTCTCTGGAACTATATAATTCTTCTCATGCTTATTTAGAACACAGGAGGTATAGGCTACAGGGTGGTCCACACCTTTGTTGTCAAGCTAGGCCAAGATAGCCCCAATAGCAAGGTCACTAGCATCAGTGTACAGGATGAATTCCTTATCATAGTTGGGATACACTAGGATGGGCGCTTCTTTGAGTTTCTGCTTTAAGGTCTCAAAGGCTTTCTGTTGGCTGGCGGTCCATTTGAAAGGTACATTATGTAACAGTTGGACCAGGGGTTTGCTATTATCACCAAAGTCAAGGATGAATTGCCTTTAGTAATCCATCATGCCTAGAAAGACCTGTACTTTTTGTAGGTTGGTGGGCAGAAGCATTTTTTCAATGGCTTCAACCTTCTTGGTCATTGGACAAATCCCTGTTTGGGTTACTTTATGATCCAATAATTCAAGTTGCGCTTTAAAGAAAGCACACTTAGAAGGCTTTAGCTGAGGCCAGTCTCTTGGATCTTTACAAACACCTCTTTAAAATGGGCTAGGTGATTGGTGAACGTAGCACTGAAGACTGTTATATCATCTAAATAGACTAGGACACATGACAGCTTCAAATCACACAGGATGGAATCCATAGCCCTCTGGAAAGTTGCCGGGGCATTGCAGAGCCCTTGTGGCATGCAGGTAGGTTCAAACAATCCTTCTGACTTAATGAGCCTAGCCTTTTGACGGTCCTCAGGAGAAAGGTCAACCTGCCAGTAAACAGACGCCAAATCCATGGCAGAGAAAAATTTAGAACCCCTGAGACGTCAAAGAGCATCATCAATACGCGGCAAGGGATAGGAATCTTTCTTGGTTAGAGAATTTGGCAACAGCGCCCATGTTGACACTAAAAATGTTGACAGTGGCCATGTTGACACTTTGTTGACATGGCCACTGTTGACTTGAAACTCTAAATCTCCTATGTTTTTTGCTAGTTGCGCTAGCTTAATTCTTTTTTTTAAAGCGTTCAGGGGTGCAAACCCAGAAAACACAACAAATTGTGGCCATCTTGACACAACTTAATATTAAGCTTAATAAAAAACTTGATTTAACCAGATTTTTCCTTTATGTTTACTAATAAAAATTAGTTTATTTTATTTGATTTCACAACGTAAAAGTGTCAATGTTGACACTTTTTAAGCCAAACTTATTTTTAATAACAAAACTGAAGCATCTACAGTAAAAAAATAAGTGCACATTAAAATTTTTTTTATTGAATTATTATATTGAAAAAGACAGTGCACATATATTTGATTGTTGGCATGTTCATGTTATATATATTTATGTGGCACTTATTACGGCTTTAATATATGAAGTGGATTGGATGCTAACAGTGATCCAATAATTTAAGCGTGACTTACTATGTAAGTTACTATAGAATTTATTATTAAAAATAATGTCAACACTCAATAATGTTGTTTATTTGCTTGTGATCACCCCCTGGGGTGGAGTTAAGCAAATTAGAGTGGCGCAATTAAGCCTAGATTAATATGCCACCTCATATAAAGAATGTTGCAAGTGACGTTGTCGACACTTTACCCTTTTCAATATCTACCAACAACTTATTAACAACTTTACTTAAGCTCAATGGTAAAATATCATATTGCCACTACCCAAATATAATTTTTAATAAAGAAATAAAGACCCTTGATACTTTTTTAACTTATTTTTATATGTTTTTTTTAATTTTTATATGTAAACAAAATACATAGGAAACAGTTAAGTTTTTGCTAGCCTGCGTAAATTTAATTAAGTGTACTATGTTTTTTCATAGTAAATTTTTTAAAATAATGTTGACAGTGAGGATGTTGTCAAAAATAATGTCTACAATTTTTGTAATCAACAGTGAGAATTCAGCTTTTTTTACTAATTGTCACTCATAATGTCAACGTTTTTCACTTCTCACATATAAAACTTTATGTTTTATATAATAAAAACTTCTCGTTTTTTGATAGGTTGTATTTTTGACTTTGTTCTTTCATATTTTTTAATTTTTAAAATAAAATATATATCTAAATATAATACTTTCATATATTTCTCTTAACTTTTATCTTGTTATTTATAACTTTAATAAAATAAAAACTATACAAGTATTTTTTAACATTTAAATGCCAAGAAAAACCATCTAAGATTTAATTTTTGTATATTATGCTTTTTAAGTTGTTTTGTTTGTTTTTACATACTTTGCTTTATTTTAAACCATTTTAATTATTATTTTAGGACAAGAACACCTCCAAACAGCCAAAGGGTACCAAGCGTCCCTCCAAGCCCACCAAAGCCACCAAGAAGAAGCCAGTCTCGTCAAAAAAGGCCACCCCCAAACCATTCCCCAAGCCCCTCCCCTGAGCCCTCTCCTGAGAAGAGCCCTGCTCATTCCACCGGGGGAGAGGAAACTGATGGCTCTCTTACAGAGCACAGTTTTTACAACTTGGCTTCTGACAAGGAGCCAATCAAGAAGAAGCGCTCAGCCCAAAAGTCCCCACCCAAGGATAAGTCTCCTGCACATGAGGAGCACCACAACAAGCCTCCTTCTGCTTCCCCACCCCCGCCAAACTCTCCCCCTTCAAGCTCACTTGGGGATGATTTGAAGCCCCGCCCCAATTACTTCCCTGGCTTCCGCCATGCTCTTGCTGGCCCTTGGGACCCTCTTGTGGCCCACAACATCTGCAACATTTATGGCAAGTTCAAGGTTCCTTCCACCCTACCCAAGTTTTTCCCCATCATGAGTGTTAAAAGTGGGCCGGCCATGGTGGCCAATGGATACATCTTCTCATGCAACAATGCCAACTGGGGCTTTAAGAGCCGCCATTACACCTGTGAGGACTGCTCCTGTCCAGTGCGGCTCAACTCTGATCAATGGAACCTGGTCCAAATCATAAAGGGCAAACATACCTGCATCATGCCCAACACTACCATCTCCCGCCTCCTGAAGTGGTATCTGGTGCAGATTATGCCCACTTCCAAAGACCTTTCTGCCACCCAGCTGGCCGTGCTTGCTTGCAAGTACCTGACCCCTAACAACCTCAAGAGGGTCCCTACTCACACCCAGTTGGTCAAGTTTGTGAGTGATAGGCGTCAAGCCTCAAACCCCCTGGCCAAGAGTGCCACCAACATCAAAGACCTGGTCCTCACTGATGCCCTCAAGAAGACAGAGGATGGTGAGATGTTCCTGCTCCATGACAATGGGCAGGAAGTGAAGGATAGGATTGTAGCCTATGTAACAACCAAAAACCTGGAGCAGCTGAACACTGCTACCACCTGGCTGTGCGACCGCGCATTTGCTACTTGCTCCCCTCTCTTCAAGCAGCTTTGGGTCCTGCATAGGCAGTTCAATGACCAGGTTATCCCTCTTGTGTTCTTTCTCCTTCCTGGTGCCAAGACTGAAGTCTACACTAGAGCCTTCAAGATTGTCTGGGATGCTTTGAGCTCCCTTCCCACCAACCAGCTCCCCCATCCCACCCACACCACAAGGGCCAATCCCTCCTCTGCTGAGAAGGATGTTGCAACCTTAGCCGCTGAGCAGCTAGCTCATGCGCGCTCACTTGGGCCAAAGGTTATAATAATAGACTTTGAGCAGGCTCAGTTCAGAGCCTTCCAGGCCACCTTTGATGGAGAAGTCCAGGGCTGCTACTTCCATTTTTGGCAGGCTATTGTCAAGAATCTCAAGAGTGAGAAGGACCTTTTTGACAAGTATCTTAACAATGGTAAGGGTAAGTGCCACTTTACCCTGACCCAGTTTGCTGCCTTGGCTTTTGTGCGCCTGGAGCATACTGGGCTTGGCTTTGAGGCCCTCCAGGAGGATGCTTATATCAAGAAGCACTCTATTATCTTTGAAGGGTACCTGGAGTACTTTGAGCGGCAATGGATGGGAAAGAAGGTGACTGCCCAGAGAGGTAAGAGCGGGGCCACTGCCCCTTGAAACTGTCAAGGCGCCTGCTCTAAGGGGGAGATGAAGACCACCTCTAGCCTTGAGGTTTGGCACAATCACTTGAAGACCAAGTTTGGGACTAACCCAAAGTTCAACAAGTTCTTCTCCAAGCTGCAGGAGGAGCAGGCCCAGACTGTCTCCAAGTTCTGTAATCTGGCCAACCAGGTGGCCCCCAAGAAGAGGAAGTCCAAGGAGCAAGACTACCAGAAGGGCGTGCAGAAGGTAGTGAAGAAGAAGTACAAGGTGGCGGAGATCAAGAAGTACCTAGAAGATGTTACAACTGCTCTTGCTGGTGGCTTTAATTAGCCAAATAAACTTTGCTTTGCTTTGCCTATATATTTTTTACTTTTAAACTTTTAATTTTTTAAATTTTTTTGGATAGTACTAATCTTTTTAAGTATAAATGATAAGTTTAAGATACAGTTTTAATGTGGTCTAGTAAGAAATATATTATATTTTGTTAATTTATCTTTAAGCTATGAGATATTTTCAGTTGTGCTTATAAAAAGTATAATAAATTAAATATAGATTTTTTTACATTTTGTAGTTAATAAGATATCTTATATATCTTTATTTTTGGTTCATTGGAATTTTAATTTTTATGGGAATAAAAAATAATTTTACAATAAAGAGTGTAATTTACATAGTAAACTGAAAAATAGTTGCTTATATCTCCTTATTCTTATTACTTATGGTATTTTTTTATTGCATTTTTGAACTTTCTGGGGTCATTTTAGTATAATAATATATTTTAAAAAAATTTATATTAAAAATGTTCAGGGTAAAGTGTGCTGTTAATTAAAAAAGTGTCAACATCCAGGAAACGACATTAGTAAAACCAAGTCATCACTTTACTATAGTGTTGACATTAAAAGTGTCAACATGGCCACTGTCAACATTTTTAGTGTTGACATGGGCGCTGTTGCCAAAAACTCAACCTCCAATAGTCCATCACAATTTGATGGCCTCCATTTTTTTCTTTAAGACAAGCAGAGGAGAAGCCCAGGGACTTTGAGAGGGAGCTAGTAGTCCAGCGTCCAGCAGTTGCTTGAGTTCTTTAGAAACCTGCACGTCTTCCACTTGGTTGCAGCAATATGGCTTGGCACAAAAGGGGGGAGCATCTCCTGTGTCAATCTGATGGATAACGCCTTTGGCCAGCCCATATTCAGTGATATCTTTAGCAAAGATGTTAGGGAATTGGTCTAGTAGATCAAGCACCTCTTTCTGTTGTACCAGGGACAACTGAGGGAAGTCTTGGGCAGTGAATAGAGATAGGACTTGATGCTTGTCTTCTGGTAGGTTAAAGTCTTGAAACTTTCCAAAGGGGTGAAGGGACAAGACATCAGGGGCATTTAACGACTTTCTGTAACCAACAACCTGTCCTCTGGATATGGTTATAGGAAGCGCGGTAAGGTTGGCAACTAGTAATTGAACAGGATCCTTGTGAGAGACGTCCAGGATTCCAGGGCAGAGGTAAGGCTTGTTACACCCTAGTGAGGGAGGAGAGTACAGCTCTAAGAAAGTTTGTTCAGGTAATTCATACAATATCTGGGAGTCTAGGATGGCCTGAGAACCTGGAAGAATAGAGACAGCAGATGTGGCCATGAGAGGAATCCCTCAGATGCAGGGCAAGCCATGGGAGGACAGTTAATGTTGGTGGAATGGGTGCAATATTTTAGGGTGAAACTCCCAGTGGGGTATTCCAGTGTACATGTCTTCAAACGTTTACCAGGAACTTTGATTGGCTCCTCAAAGATCAGAGGGACTTTGTATCCAAGATAGAGAGATAACCATCCTTTAGGTTGATGATCTCATTATATTCCTGGAGGAACTGGGTACCAACCAAAAGGTTGTAGCTCTTGTTTTCTAGAACAACAGCTGGCGCAGCCAACAGAAGTTTACCAAATTGCATTGGCAAGGCAGAGTATGCACCTAAGGCGCAAGTCATGGAGAGACCAGCGGTGCCATAGGATTGATGGTAGTTGAGGTCAGGGACCAGCATAAGTTTCTTCATTATTTTGGACAAGACAACATTGACAGGAGATCCGGTATTCAGAACGGCCTTGATTTTTACTTTCTGGATGGATATTTCTACCTGGGTGGTGGTGTGTCCAGAGGGTGGAAGAACAGCCAGGATATCTTGTGCCTCTACTAGTTCCTTATCACATTTCTCAACCATGCATCTCAGTCCCGGGAACTCCTTATATACAGTTTGGAGAGGGAGTGAGACGGATAGATTCTTGAAAACGGCGTCTGCAACTTCAGCAGCTTCCTCTAATGATTCCACTAATACAGGGGACCTTTTTGCCTGAGTAAGATAGGGACGGGAGACAACCGCTTTGGCCTCAGGCAAGGGCTTGGCGGTAGCCGTAGTCTTCCCAGACCGTAGCTTGTATGGGACTGCAATAGTTTTGGGGACAATAAGGACAGAATACCCATACACGTTGAGATCCTTGACATCAGATTTGTCCACATAAGAATTGTCCAAAATGAGGTGGAACAGCAGAAGGATAGGAGGAGCCTCCTTGTCAGCAGACTCAGAGTTGGTAGCAGGGGGAGGAATTGAAAGAGACTGGAAGAATTGTCAACCAAGAGCCACTCTGCCTCTAGGTTGACTGTTCTTTTCCCGACTAATCCTTAGGTCAGCTCCTGCAACCTGCGGGTTGGTGCAGACACAAGAGTGGTGACCTATTTGGCCACAATTGTGGCAGCCCTGACACCAAGGAGGATTTTGGGAGTTCATAGTGAGGATACAAGGGTCACAAGAAGATGGAACTGAGTTGGAAGCGGCACAACTCTCTTGAACAACTGCCCCAGAATGGGTGAGATTCATATCCTGTAGCAGTGTCTTTATACTTTACATGGAGGATAGCATAGCTTTGTGGGCCTTGAAATGAAGGCACAGGAGTTGATTCACCTTGAGGGCCTGGGAGCAGGCAACATACGCTTCATGCGCCGTCAATTGTCTGCTTGTTATTAATTGTTGTCCTTCCATGTAGAATCTGTCTGCAAATTTGGCTAGCGTCTCCTTGGGCTTAAAAGATATATGCATGAAGACGTCCTTTTTCACCTCCAGGCTAAGATCACCACCAAATTTGTCAATCAGGAGCTGTTTCATGTCTTCCCAGGTCTCAATGGTGGGTAGCTCTGGCACAACTACTTCTTGACAGGTCAGGTGTAGACAGGTTAGAATGTGTTCCTTCTTAACCTAATCTGATGCTTGTCTCATGGCAGTTTCATAAATAGTTAAGAAAGCTGCAATAGTTGAGGTTTTGGGATCAAAGACTTGTTTAAAGGTAGGCTTGAAGTGTGCCTCAGGAGTTGGGCCACCATTGTTGCTATCAAGTACATTTATGTGCGAGAGAACTCAGCTTCAGGTTTGGAGGGGGGTTGTCTAGCCCATAGTTGTTGAACACTTTCTTCAAGAGTTGTCAGAGTCTTGGTAGTTTGGGCAGCTGTAGAGTTGGCTAGAGAGGTCTGCCACTCAGTAGCATCTAAGCACTGACCTTGGGTAGTGACAACAGTGGAGAGCTCAGCCAGTTGAGAGGTAAGAGATGGCCCCACTGATAGGCAGGGGGTGAACCTATTGTTTACTGAATTGATCAGCTCACTAATCTCTTGTACGGCTCTGTCAAACTCAGTCTGGTCTTCTTTCAAATGGTCCACCTCATTAGCTAGGGCAATCAACTCCATAGCACAATGGATTTGGGGAGCCCCCGCCAAACCAGAACAGCAGCCATCTTCATTGATAACCCCAACTGGGCTAGCAGCAGTCATTACTAAATCCTGTAAGGCAGCAACTTCTTGCTGTAGCTCAGCAACTTGAGCAGTCAACGCAAGCACCTGGGGATAAGGTTGAGGGGCTTCAGTAGGGCATCCCTGACTACAAGTGGAAGCGCGTAGCTCTAGGATGGCCTCCAAAATTCTCTGTTCTCCGTCCACCAGATCATTGGCAGGAGGAGAAGGCGGGGCATCAGGCTTGGGAATAGACAGCTCATTCACCTGACTTTGAAGTTTGGCTATAGCAGCAGCAGTGGTAGCTCTCTCTCAATCAAATCCTGCACTGAGTTCATTTAGGCCTTGGGCGGCAAGGTCTGCTAACTGTTGCAATTGCTCAAAGCAATATTCACTGAATGCATTGAGCTGTTGTACTAGGCGTTTAAAGTTGGTGAGATAAGCATTTAGGGTGGAGTCTACTTGGGTTTGCCGAGGTTGTTCTAACTGGTGAAACTCATGTAGTTGCTCCTTAACGTACTCAGGGATGGACTGGCACATTTTTTCAATAGAATTGACCAACATGTTTGGGAGTTGACCAAATTGCGCTGGTTTTCAGATACCAGGGAGAACAGGGAGAGAATCCATTGTTGGTGGGGGGTGAACTTATCCCAATGATGAGTAACAGCTGCTTGTAAAGACAAGATTTCTTGAACGTGGAGGCCCAACACCATCTGATGGTGGTCCAAGGTGGGCTATACAAAGGATGACAGCAGGTGTTCAGCGGAGCCAGCCACTGAGAGGAGATGTTGTGGAAACTGAGGGGCCGCAATTAACTCATAGTATTTGGCATGGCTAAACTGTAGCTGAAGGCAAGAGATGGCTCCGTCTTGAGCTAATCCCAGGGCTACCACCATGACTTGTTCCAAGTCAGGGGTACCCATGGGGTAAGCAACCAGGCAGGAACCATTCCCAAGGTTCAGTACAGTAGGGACAATAGGAGGGTTGGCAATGTCTTCCTCAATAGAAGGGGTGGTAATTTCAGCTGAAGTTGAATCTCAAATAGGTGGAGGCAAGGGACCTGAAAACGGAGATGCAAAAGGGATAACCAAGGGGCTTACAGCCCCTGTAGTGAGCACCATTTATGTTTGTGTTCTGAGGCGCGGCACAGACACACAAAGGGAAATTCTAACCTTATGATTGGATTATACTAAGTCTTAGTTAGTTGCAAGGAAGGCTTTTGATTTAACTTGTGGCCCCAATTGAATAATATCTGCTAGACGTGGCTAGAGAGGCGCAAAAGTACGTGGAGACACAAAAACAAAAATGTGAATAGAACTTAAATTTTATTGGTGAATATGGAAATGTAATATATAGTGGTTGATAATACCACAAAACACTACATGACAGTAGGATCACTCACCACAGGTATGAGTGGGGCAAGTGAGTTGCGCAGAGTCAGGAAACCAAACAATCATATTTCCTTCTCAGATACCAGTTCATTTCAAGAGGCAAAAGCAAAAGCAAGGGATTTTTCTTCAAAATGTCCCACCAAAGGCAAAATCAAAACATGATGAATGACGTTATTCACAACATTGAGCATAGGCTCCACTGGCAGAGGGACTGGAACAGATGCTTGGAGTTTATTGATGGCCTTGAGTTTTGTTATGGCTTCCTAAACCCTAGCCTCAAAACCAGATGAGGCCTCCACCAAAGAAGTAGGAGAATTCACTTCAATTGAGGCTACTCTGTCATCAACATAGTTTTGAACCTGACACAGAGTGTTGCTTAGTGAAGCCTTGTCCAACCTGTACTGTTGGTGCAGATGTTGACCCTAATTATTTTTGTGGACTCCAACCAACTTGAGTTGAGAATTGACATGTTCCTGGAATTGGTTAAGCTCTTCAACCAAGGTCTCAAAATCTTGACAATATTTCAAGAGAGTCACTTCTATCTGCCCTCACCATGTAGCTTGGTGGTTGTCTAGTCCACATAGTCATGCTTTGATTATCCAGGGAGCAAAGAGAGTTCAGGGACAAGGTTAAGTATTTCTGTGAGTTCAAAAAGTCTTGTTAGTTATTGAAAATACAAGCAAAGAGGCTATGGGTCCACTCCTGATAGGTCATGTTATGAGCATGGTTATTAGAGACAGCAGCGGCCACAGAAGTCAGGAGTTGGTTCTGTGATCCTAACACCAACTGGTGGTAAAATAAAGAAGGCTGGATAAATTGTTTGACCAGCACACCAATAGTTTCCATGGAATCCATTAAAGCAGGGGGAAGACCAAAGTCCAGTAGGAAGGAATATAGATCCTCAGAGTCATAGCCAGGCAGAGGCCAGGAATGTTATGCATTGCCATGGTGCCTGTGTGAAGGAGGGAGCATGCAGTGTCACAAGCTTGCTCATAGTTATGAGAGAAAACTGGAAGGGGGCCACACAGGCTCCGGAGATAGAACCATTACCATTGGAGTAGAGGGGGGATTGTTGATATTCTCCTTGAGTGGAGGACTAGAGACTTTGGGTTGTTTAGGTACTTCAGAAACAAAAAAGAAGGACCAGAGAAGGCGCAGGGAACAGAGTAACCAAGGGGCTTGCAGCCCTTGAGTGAGCACCATTTTGTTGTGTTTGGCTCCTGGGAACAACATCTAGAAGGACACGGTGGAAAATCTTTATAACAAAAGATTTGAGGTTCAAAGCTAGCCTTGGGTTAGCCTTCAGGGAAAAATTAAGGGCACATGCCTTAATTTCCTGGAATACAAGTTGAGGAATTCCTTTTGGAAAAAAGGAAAGGAAAAAGATTGAAGAATATTAAAGCCAACACAAATGTGGATAAACTTGTTTTTATTAGGGGAATTAATTCTACTTAAATAGTAGACAAGGGTCAATGATCACTCATTAGGTAGAAATAGTGGCAGAGGGGATCACATTAAGTTGAAATCATACCAGGATCAGTTGAGGGCTGGTATGGAAATCCAGAATAAATGGACATTGATGTTGACCCATTTATGGAAGGCAAGGAATTTCTGAAGTTGAAAGCAAAACCGACCAAATCTTTGCACATATCATTATTCAAAGGCCATACCAAAATAGCATTAATGGCGCAATTTCTGGCAGTTATCTTGGGCATTCCAGGCGCTGACATATTTTCCACTCACACCATACCTGGATCCTGCCACCATATTACCCCAATATGGATTAGTGGCTTCCTTTTCATGTATATCAACTACCACTTCCTAATAAAGATATTATCTTATCCTTATTCTCTGTTATTTCCCTTGGACTAATTTCTTCCTCAATCCAAATCCTTAACTATAATTAGTTCAGTTACAGTGCTCATGTTGAAAGTGGCCATGTCAACACTTTATTGACATGGCCACTGTTGACTCAAAAAGTGAATAATACTTAGGATTTTGCTAATTGCACTAGCTTAATTACCATTTTAAAGCTCTTAGGGGTGCAAACCCAAAAAACACCATAAATAGTGGCTTTTTAAATATGATTTAATATTAAGCTTAAAAAATATCAATTTAACTCAGGTTTCTTTTGATTTTACTAGTAAAAATTATTTTTGGCAAGTTGTTTTCACAATGTGAAAGTATTAATGTCAACATTTTTTAAGCCTAACAAATGTTTAATAATGAAATTGAAACATACAAAGTAAGTATTATAATCACAGTTAAAACCTTTTTAATTACATCAATATATATAAATATCTATAGTACATATATAGTTTCATTGAAATGTTTATCTTATAAATATATCTGTGGTACTTAATCTGACTTTAATAACATAAAGGGATTTGTTGCTAACAGCAATCCCAATATTTAAGCCTGTTTTACTATGTAATTTATATAGAATTTGTTTTTGATAATATTGTCAACAATCAGGAATATTAGCTATTTGCTTTTGATTAATTGTTGGGGTGAATTTAAGCAAATAAAAGTGGCACAAACAAGCCTAAATTACTATGCCACTGCCTATTGATAATGCCGTCAGTGGTAAAGTTAACACTTTACCTTTTCCATACCCCAAGATATCTTATTAACTACTTTCAATATATGCAATGGTAAAATATCATAGTACCACCCCTTAAATATAGGGTTTAATTGATAAATCAAGAACTTTTATTAATTTTTAACTTTTTTATGTTTTATTTTTTATTTTATATAATGAACAAAAAACACCAAAAACAAAATATTTGCTGTTATGCTTAACTTTAATTAAGAGTACTGATAAGGAGCGCCTTTTTGGGGAAGCTTTGAGTATGAAATTAAGAAGAAGAGTATATTTTATCATAAATATTTTATACTTATATAGCTTTAGCTGTGGCAGAGCTTTATTTGGATTGAACCTTGGGGGTGGTCATGTGCAGGATGGGTTCAAATTGCTGGATACTTGGACAGTCATGTGATATTGCTTTGTTGCCATTTTCAGCATGTTGAACTGGATATTGGAAGGGCATCAAATCAGACAATGACTGGATGTTAAGTGAGTTGTCAGTAGTGTTGCAACTGAACCAATGAGGATTCAGTATTTGGAATTGGGGAAGACAACAGTCCAATAGAAAGGACAGAATAATAAGAATAAGGTATTGTTTATTGTAGAGTATTGCAATTAATATACTATATGGGGAAAGCCACAAGGCCACAAGGGGGTGGCATAGTGGGAAGTTAAATGTAGGATTTGAAGCCAAGAAATAACTCATGCAGAGATCAGCAGGTCAAATTGGCAACACTCCTAATTAGGATGAAGTGCCTGCCATTTGATATTGCCATCAGATTGACTCATGTTGTTAGATACATCAAGGGGTGACTCATCAAGCGCCCCCTGTGTATTGTAAGATACATTAGCAGGCAAGTTTGGAAACTCAGTTGTAACCCCCCTTTCCCCTGCTTGTTGTCAGACACCAGGATCAGAGCCTGCAGAAGGTCTAGGAAAGTCTGCACAAACAACCTTTGTGTGGGGATAGCGCAGCAGGGGCGCAAGCAATTGTGGTGAAGATTCTTGGTATTTCCTTGGGAATCTTTGAGTTGATAGGTATGATTGTCATAGACAGCGGCTATCTTAAGGAGTCCTGGTGGTTGGGTTCCAACTTGGCAGAGTTGAGATTGAGGGTGTAGACAGGGTCACCTACAGCGTGCCTGTCTTTGTGGTGCTTTGTGCCCCCTTCAATTTGTCTATGTTTGATCTCCTGGGCCTTGGCACACCATTGGTCCAGGGATGGGATTGTTACTAGGGGAGGCTTCTCAGGAACCTTGGATTGTAGCTTCCCAAGTTTGACTCCTGTTAAACTGTTGGGCGTTCCAAAGACCAGGGTGCTTGTGACTGTACTACAGTCACATTGGGCTGTGGTTTCACAAAGAGGTCAAATAGCAATGAATGTCATATGTTGAAATTCAAAACAATAGGATTGGCTTTAGAGAGATTTTCCAGCATAGTAATTGTTACCCAAGAATCAATTAGGCTGTACTAATTGAGGGCAGAAATGAATAATCTGAACAATTCAGATTATGAGACTAGGTGTCTCAAACCGTTTAATTAACCATGGAGGTTAATTGATACCCAGGAATCAATTAGGCTGTACTAATTGAGGGTCTGTGATGGATCCAGGAAATTCAGCCTGCCTCTTTGTTATCCTGGTCTGACTCTTTTACAATTTGACAGGGAATCATTAATTTAAGCTTCAATGAGCTTGGATTCCAGGCAAGCAATCTTGGCGTTAAACTTGTTGCCATCTGGTGATTGCTTCCACGTTTTTTGCTTCCCATAGTCTTAGCTGCAGATTATCTCTTTCATTCTATGGTATTCTTCTTTAAGTTAAAAGCCAAAAACATAAAACATGAAAAGATTGAGGGGAAAGCAACCATTGTCACAATAAGCATCATTTTTTATTAATTATTATCCTATTTCCATTATATACCAATTGGGGTTCATTTGGCTGAAAACCCCTCTGGTTACAGAATCACACCTGGATTCCTATCACATGATTTATGACATAACAGCGTCATCCAATCCAGAGCTTTATCAAAAAGATCTTCACACTCTTTACCTATAAGAATGTGCCATAATACATTCCAGAATCACCTGATTCCTTCCGTGGAAATTTATTGCTTTGGCTTGAAGCATTCCAGACTTCCGGCGCTAAAACCCTGTGGAATATACCTATTCCTTATCCAAGTTATCCTTGTTTCAACTGGGAACCAGCTGATTAATCCTGAATGCATAGAAATCATTGCCTACATTTAGTTATTTTTGTATTTAATGGTTTTTTGCCTTAAAAACCCATTAAAGCGCTTCAAAACTTGAACCAGGCACCACTGCGGCACCCAGAAATTTTTCCCAGGCGGCGCTGCAGCGCCCCAGTGCCTCAGCGCCTGAGAAAATTTGATAGCAGTGCCTTGGTGTATCTTGAATTCATTAGGTGGCGTGGCGGCACTTCTAACCCAATAAATTTGCCGGCACAGCGCTTTTAACCCAATTACGGGGGTTTCCCTAAGGTTATCCTTACCAAACCTCTTGACACAGCCAAGGCAACTAAAAAATATAATTAAATCCTCATCAATTATATTACCAGCATAAATCAATTAATTTTCCCAGTTAACTAAACAGTTTGAAGACACAAAGTCTTTACTTAATACAGTCAAGTTCATTTAGGCCCTATGATTAAATCCTCATCAATCATATTCCAGGGTATCAATTAATTAAATTTCTCAGTTAATAAATTACATTTGAGACACCTAGTCTCATAATCTGAATTGCTCAGATTATTCATTTTGGCCCTCAATTAGTATAGCCTAATTGATTCCTGGTTAACAATTACTACACTGGAAAATCTCTCCAAAGCCAATGGCAACCTCCAGAAATAACTCATACAGAATGGAACATCCTCCATGTTGACAATTTCAAAATTTGTTTTTGCTTTATCTCTTATAATTTCAGTTAAAAGCTCAAAATAAAAATCAAATGTTGCTTATATTATCAGTGGCAATTATTTAATCAAGAAAAAATAATCTTTAATATTGAAAATAAGAAAAATATTTTTGAGAATTGTCAAGATGGAGGATGTTCCATTCTGTATGAGTTAATTCTGGAGGTTGCTAAGCCAATCTTATTGTTTTGAATTTCAACATATGAAATTCATCACAATTCAACTTCTTTGTGAAACCACATCCCAATGTAACTGTAGTACAGTCACAGTGCTGGGACTGAACCCGGTGCCTCTGTTGATTCTTGCCTGTAAGATGAGTAGGGCAGTGGGCAGGTGTTCAGTCCATCCGGTGTTGGGGTGTTCATGTGAGAGCTTGGCAATAAGCTGAACCAGTGAGCCATTTAACTATTCTATACGCCCATTGGCTTGTGGGTGGTAAGGAGTTGTGACTATTGGTTGGAGTGCATTCTTGGCGCCGTATGCCTTCATGACGTGCCCAAAAAGTTCAGGGCTGCCATCTGTGATGAGACGTTTGGGTCATCCAAAGCGGGCCACAATTTCCTTGCCAATGAAGCAGGTGATGGTGGTGGCAGTGTGATTAGTGGTTGTCCAGGCCACTAGCCAGCAGGTGAAGTAGTTGATGGCAGTGATAATGTACTTCTTCCCTAGTCTGTCTTTTGGAAGGGGTCTAAAAATAACAAGGGCCCACTGTTCAAAGGGCTCCATGGCCTTGATGGGTAGGACAGACTTTGGGAGAGCAGGTTTAGACCTGTTCTTTTCACACAACACACATGTTTCAAGAAGATCCAAGATGTCTTGACGCATGCGCGGCCACCAAACCTTTTGCTTCATGATTTTGAAGAGGTTACATCCTATGATGTGACCCAGGGTTTGGTGATAGTGCAGTATTGTGTCACCTTGTTGTGGGGTGGGAATGTAAGACGTCTTCCCACCTGTCTTTTCCCGGCAGCAGACATTACCAGCATCAGTGGTGAACTGACTTTTGTTATCCTTCAGCTTGGAGATGGTTACCAAGTTGAGGCCTTCATAACAAGTTGCCTCAGGGCGGAGGTAGAGCATGGGTCAATATGGATCCAAGCCATTGTCCCCAGTGATGGAAGCTACATAAAGTTGTGAGAGGGCGTCAGCTGTGACAAGTTCCTTCCCAGGTACATATTTGATGCACAACTGGTAGGGGGACAGACACTCAACCCAGCCTGCTTGGCAGTGTGTCAGGTAGGACTGCATGTTGAAGTACTGGAGCAACTTGTGGTCTGTCAAGACGCGTGGTGGAAAGGTATCCCCTTTCAGGTAACATCGCCACTTCTTGATGCAGTGCACAATTGCTGCTAGTTCTTTATCATTAATGGGGTAACGTTTATCCGAGTTGGTGAGCTTCCTGGACTTTTATGCCCCAGGGAGGAAGACACCGTTGTCAGTTTCTACCCATAGCACGCCCCCTATAGCCCTGTCAGAGGCGTCAGTCTTGAGCTTGTACTGGCGGTTTTGATTGGGAAACTGTAGTACTGGCACTGTTGTAAGTATCTGCTTCAATGTTTCAAAGGCTTGTTATCTGGCAGGGGTCCAATGGAAGCACTGCTTAGTTTTGAGGAGCTCAGTGAGGGGTGCAATTAGTTCCCCACAATTGGGAATGAACTTGCGTATGTAGGCAATCATGCCCAAGAACGTGTGTACCTGGCCCACATTGGTGGGGGAAAAAGCTGGTGATTGCCTTGACTTTGGCAGGGTTGGGCTTTATGCCTTGGGCAGAGATGGTGTGCCCAAGGAATAGTAGCTGCAACCGGAGGAACTCACATTTGGAGGGTTTAGCTTTTAGCTGATTTTTCCAAAGGGTGTTGAGGATGACACGGAGGTGTTGGAGGTGCGTGATTTGATCTTGACTGAAGACAATAATGTTGTCAAGGTACACAACCACACACTTACCAATCAGTTTCTTGAATGCTTTGTTAATCAACATGGCAAAGGTGGAAGGAGTGATGGTCATTCCAAAGTTCATGACCCAACACTCAAACAACCCATAGCGTGTGCGGAAGGCAGTTTTTGCCTCATCCCCTGGTGCAATGCGGACCTGGTTGTACCCTGCGGTGAGATCAATCTTGCTGAAGACCTTTGCACCTACAAGCATATCAAACAAGTTGTCAATGAGCGGCAGGGAGTACTTGCTCTTAACAGTCACCTCATTTAGGGTGTGGTAGTCTGTGACCAGGTGGAGGGACCCGTCCTTCTTGGCTACAAAGAAGACAGCTGCCCCGTATGGAGAGAGCAAGGGGCAAATGAAGCCCTTATCAAGTGCATACACGAGGTGCTGGCGGAGGGTCTCATCTTCCTGATGTAAGACAATATAAAGGTTGTGCCTTAGGTAATGATCCTTGAAGTTGTATTACATGTTGGATCTCTTGGGGGGAAGGCAATTGGTCCAGTGTTCCACTGAAGATGTCCTTGAACTCCTTGAGGAGAGCCGCAAGTGCCAGGGTAGATGGAGTGGGCAAGGGAGGAGTCATAGGTGGTTTGGCGCAAATAACTTTGAATGAACACTGGTTGAAGCCTAGTTTTCCCCCTTGAAGTTGTACAAGACTGTCTCTGTTATTCTGACAAACACGGTGTTGTGGAGTAGCTTACTCATTTTGACAGGGGAAATCTGAAAGCCCACTCCATTCCTGTTGAGGGTGATAACAGAAATATCCCAGTCAATGTAGGGACAGTTGTGTCAAAGCCAGTCATTGCCAGAAATTACGTTGTGACTGAGTCCTGCCATGATTGGCCAAGAGAGCATGACCTGGATGTTCCCCATTCTTACTGAGAAGGGTAAAATTTCATGGGTAATAGCAACTCTGCAGGAATCAGCCATCCAAACTGCCTTTAACCTGCTTGGTACTCAATCTAGCTGTTGGGAGTTGGCAAACACTTGGTCTACCATGGTGTGGTTGGCCCCAGTATCTACCAATAACTTGTGGGTGTTCCCACGGAAGTGGAAGGGATAGGCTAAGCGGGTTACTTTATTTGAAGAATGACTCACTTGTAATACGGGATTGTCACTGTGGACTTGGAAAACCTCAAGAGTTTTGACCTCATGAATGTTGTAGTTGCAAGGGTTCTTTTCAAGTAGGGACTGAGATGAAGGATCAGGTGGGGTTGTAGCGCCTCTTGTTGCTACAACCCCCAGGCTTTTCCCTGGTCTTCAATCTGTTCCAGCTGAATCTCCCCCTTGAACAGGCGTTTGACCCCATTCTCCCACTGACAGGGTTGGCAGCAGCCCACTTGACTGTGGCCATTTCCAGGTGTTGCGGGGGGTTGGGGTGGAGCGTCACTGGTACAGCAGAAGCCCATAGGAGCCTGATTATTGGCCTCCAAGATGGCTTTATAGCAGTCATCAATGGAGGTACAGCAACCTACTGGGACCCACTTAAAGATATGGGGTTTCAATCCATTGATGATGAGGGTGAGTAGCTGTCAGGGATTCCTTCCCTGACTCCATTAATTTTATGGATAAAATGGTCAATAATTCAAAGACACATCAACACGCCAACAAAGTATTTGACACCAGTGTGTATTCTAGCCTTGATTCCAACAGGAATCAAACCCGGAACCTTCAGAAAGAACCCATTGTCAGTGTAAATTTAACTAGTCAACATAATTTAACTATTTATAACCACTTTATTGAACTGTTTTTTGCTTTTGCACTTTAATTTGAGTTCAAAAAGGTTAATAACTTCAGTGATAACGTCACTTACTGCTATGCCTTTGATTGGCTGCTTCAGGACAACTTGCCACTCTCTAAACTATTTGACCTATATTTGAACCCAGCTCTGTACTTAGTTGCCACTAATGTTCCCTACCATCACCAATTAATTGTGGCTGCTTCCTGGAACCTCTTAGTTCCATATTTTACACTTAAGTTTATTAAGTACCAGGTAGAGCAACATATGATCAGAGGAATAATTTCAGCCTTTATTTTATTGAAACCTGAATTTGAAACCTCTTCCATTTCTTAGCCTCTTAAATGTTTTGTAAGCTATCCATTGATATATAAGGGAGCTACACTTATTATTCTTACCTGTTCCAACAATAAAGACTTTTTTGTACTACCTTTGATTACAATTGACTCTAAATCTCTTCTTGAAGCCATGTAGGGAAGCCTTTTCCTGTTCTGGTTTCTAGCATATTTTCTATCTGTGGTGTGGACTTTGGAGAATCCTACTCCAACCACAGATTGGTACAACTCATCTCCTGACAATCTCTCATCAGAAGGAATCTCTTGCTCACAGTTGGTTCAAGTATCTTTCAGGTCACTGGGTCAGAAAGTTTAACTATGGCTGTTCCTCTCCTTTCCCTCCTCAGGCTGAAACTTCTCTGGTCAGATCATACGCCTCCTTCTACTTGTTATCTTACATGGTAGGTTATTATCTGTTAGGGCGCTTTATCTCCCTGATGGGAAGATTTGCCTACCTGGGACACTTAGATTATCTTGCTATGATCACAGTGCCCATTGGGTTGTTAATAGAAGGGCTAAACTTAGGGGCCTTGGTTCACCAAATAGGGAACTGGTTCCCTGCCAAGTGGGTCCCTGACAGTAGCATTGCATTTCCGTCAGTTACAGCTTTAGGGGCAGCAGCAAGGTACTCAGGAACAGATCCAGTTTGTTTGATTGCTAGAAGGGGAGTTTCCACCACAATGGGGGAGAAGGTCTTGCTATAAAGTGATTTTTTGGCGCTTAGAATTTCTGCCCAGGTAACCTCAATTTCCTGACTGGCCCAGTTGGTGAACCACAAAGCAGCGGGGCCTGTTAAGGTGCCCAGACGCAGTTGCAACCCACATGGGTTTGGGAAATTGGCAGATACAAAGGCGGGTTTTGGTGGATTGGAGCCAACTGATAATGTCAGCCCCTTTGACACCACCCGCAAAGGATTCCAGTTGGAGGTTGAGCATGTGTTGTGACAGGTCTGACTGGTGAGGAGTGACTCTAGTGTCACGCTGCCCAGAGCAAAGTCAATTGTACACACTAATGAGGACTAGCTGGTCTTGATAGATGACATACCCGTTGGGGATGTCCCCCTTGGGGATTGGCAGGAAATTCTCTTGTTGGGGAGTAGCCATACGGCCGTACTCTGTCCTTTCTTAGAGGGATTTTTTGTTTTAAGTAGATCTTGAACCTACTTCTGCTACTACTGTTGTAACTGAACCAATGAGGATCCAGTATTTGGAATTGGGGAAGACAACAGTCCAATAGAAAGGACAGAATAATAAGAGCAAGGTATTATTTATTTTAGAGTATTATGATTAATATACCATATGGGGAAAGCCACAAGACCACAAGGGGGTGGCATAATGGGAATTTCAATGTAGGGTTTGAAGCCAAGGAATAACTCATGCAGAGATCAGCAGGTCAAATTGGTAACACTCATAATTAGGATGAAGTGCCCGCCATTTGATATTACCATCAGATTGACTCATATTGTTAGATACGTCAAGGGGTGACTCATTAAGCGCCCCCTGTGTATTGTAAGATACAATAGCAGGCAAGTTTGGAAACTTGGTTGCAACAGTAGCCAGAATACTTGTACATCTAGATGCTTGATACCCCATTAAGGGGTTACTCTAGTACATCAGGAGGGGGCTTTGTCTTAACAGCTGCTGCCTGATGTTCCTGGAGTTGTTTGCTAGTTGGTACCAGTTGGATCAAGTGCTCTCCTTTTCTAAGGTGGAGGCAGGATCTGTGGCACTTCTTGGTGATGGGCTCTTTGGTACCCTGGAACTTACCCAGGTAGGTGTTCCTGTCTGTTTGATATTTGATGATTTTTACTGGTCCCCTGTGTACTGAGTCCAGCTTCTTTCTGTTCCCAGCCAGGACCCAGACAGGGGAGTTGATGGGGAGTGGTTCCTCTGTAGAGGTTACCTTTTGTGCTTTGAGCCCTTTTGTTTCTGCTATTTTAGCTTTGAGGTGTATGTGTTGTAGATTTGGTGCTTGTTCTACTGTGGGAGGTTTTCCCAGGGGGATTTTCACGTATGGTTGGTTGTTGAGGGTAACCTTTTCTGGTTTGTATCTGTATGTTAGTTCAAACGGTAAGTAGCCTGTCCCTTGATTGATGCAGACCCAGGATACTAATAATGTATGTTTCACGTATAGTGACCATGTGTCTTTGGCTTTGCCATCCATTATTTTCTTAAGGGTTCTGATAAGGCTGCCACTTAGGTGTTTGACTCTGCTGTTGGCCTATGGCCTGTAGGGCAAGGTTGTGGAATGTTTGATACTCTTTGCTTTTAGATTGTTGTTTACTATGTGACCTGATAGCTCTGTTGCTCCATCATTTATCATGTAGTCTGGAGTACTGTAGTCAGCTATGATTGCTTTGTTAATGAATTAGTTTATTGCTTCTGTCTTTTGATCCTTTGTTGCCCAGCATATAGGCCAGCGTTTAGCAAAGTCAATAGCTACAATTAGGAAATGTTGCTTTGTCTTAGTTTCTGGGAAGGGTCCACTACGTCCAGTCCCCAAACCTGAATAGTTCCAGGTAAGGTAATGGGTTAACTGTTGGCTGAGGAGCCTTGGTGCTGGCATATTTCTCACATACTGTGCACCTTTTCAGGACATCAATTATGTCTTGTTTAATATTGGTCCAACATACTATATCTTTTAATGTGAGGTATAGATTGTTAGCCTATGTGTGTCCTAGCAGACAGTGATGTCTTAGGATGGTGTCCACTCTTTGTGTGAGTGGGATGTAGGGGAAATTTTTGTCTTTAACAATTTAGTATAAAGTGCCATTTGATACATGTAAATATTTTTCATTCCTTACTAATGTATCATAGGTTAGTTGGTGTGTGGAGAGGTCTTTCCCTTTTTTCTTGTACTCAGTGTTACAGTAGTTTTAAAAGCTATGGCAAAAAGCAAAAACAATCAGATTTAAACAAAATGAACTCAGATTTAAGCAAAATTAAAATTACGTGAATTTATATTGATTTGCAATAGATTTGAGTTCATTTCAATTTTTCTTAAATTTGGAATTCATTTTTTTAAATCTGAGTTCATTTTTTTGTTGCCATAGATTTTAAAAATACTGTATATAAGTTGGGCATTCAGAGTCCAGGTGGTCAGGGTGATTCTCTCTTGGCTGACATAGCCTAGAGAGAGCATCTTCTGTGACCAGCTCTTCCCCCTTTTGTACTGAATGTCCAGATTGAGCTGTTTCAGCAGGGACATCCATTTGGCTTGTTGCCATGTAAGTGCGTTCTGAGTTTGAAACAGATTAGGGATTTATGGTCAGTTAGTACTCAAACGTTTAAATATCCTTCTAGATAACATCTTCATTTATTGCATGTGTGGTATTTTGCTATCCATTCCATGTTGTGTAAAGGGTACTTCTGCTCAGTGTTTATTAGTTTTCTACTTTTTTAACATACTGGCAGATTCATAGAACTGCGCCAATGGCAGTGTAACTGGCATCTGACTTAAGCTTGTAGCACCTGTTGTTATTAGGGTATTGCAAGATTGGTTCTTTGATCAAAGCTTGTTTCAATATTTGTAAATTCTTGTTGAATTCTGGTGTAAAGATGAATTTCTTTTTGGTATTACCTTTGGTTAGGTCATTGATTGGTGCAGTGAGCTTTCTGTAGTCTTTGATATACTTCCTTAGGTAAGCTACCATTCCAAGAAAGCATATAACTTGTTTAATGGAGGTGGGGTGTTGTTTGTTATTTATGGCTTTAATTTTGTCTGGATTTACTTTTATGCCACTGTCAGAGACAATGTGGCCCAAGAACAAGAGTTCCTTTTCAATAAATTGGCACTTACTGGGCTTGGCATAAAGTTTGTGCTTTGCAAGTCAATCAAGTGTCTTACAGACATGCATTAGGTGTTACTCTTTTGTTTTTGAAAAATAATGATGTTGTTGAGGTAGAATACTGTGTTTGAGGGTCTATTTAGCACCTGTTTTCCATGATGACAAATGTTGCGGGGGTGTTTGTCATCCCAAAATTCATTACTTTACATTCAAACAACCCAAATTGTGTGCAGAACACGGTCTTTGGTATATATTTCTCTTTTACTTTGACTAGGTTAAAACCTGATGTGAGGTCTATTTTTGAGATGTTTTTGCTTTGGAGAGCCTTGCAAATAGATCTTCTATGAGTGGAAGGGGGTATTTTTTAATGTGCTTGCATTTAGCGCTCTGTAGTCAGTAACTAAGCAAAGGGATCCTTCTTCCTTCTTTACAAATAAAACTGCTGCCCCCCACGGGGATTTAGATGGGCAAATAAATCATTTGGCTAGGTTGCTCTCAATATGAGTTTTTAGGGTTTGGGTCTCCATGAGGGAGAGTCTTTAGATGGGTAAAGGTTTAGGCATGACTTTACATAGGTTGATGTCACGTTTGACATCCTGTTTGGGGGTAGCTCTGTGAGCTCATCCTTAAATATGAGCATATTTGTTTAGGAGTGCTGCAAGTTCTGGGCATTGGATTTTGGTTGTTTGCATGTTATTAAATTTGGTGTATGTGTGAATGCTGCCATTCACCATGTTTTGATTTTGCCTTTGTTGGGTTATTTCAAGGACAAATCCCTCTCTTTTGCTTTTGCCTCTTAAAATGAGTCTATATCCAAAATGGGAAATACAATTGTATGGTTTCCTGACTCTGCACAACTCACTTTCCCCACTCATGCTTGTGTCAAGTGATCCTACCGTCCTGGTAGTGTTTTGTGGTATCACAAACCACTATATATTAAATTTCCTAATTTACCAATAAAATTAAGTTCTATTCACATTTTTGTCTTTGTGTCTTCTGTACTTCTGCGCCTCTCTCTAGCCACGCCTAGCAGAGATTATTTATCCAGGGCCGCAAGGTAAATGCATAGCCTTCCCTGCCATCTAACCAAGACTTAGTACAAATCCAATCCCAAGGTTTGGATTACCTGTTGTGTGTCTGTGCTGCGCCTCAGAAAACAAAAATGGTTCTCACTACAGGGGCTGTAAGCCCCTTGGTTTTCCCTTTTGCATCTATGTTTTCAGGTCCTTTGCCTACGCTTATACAAGAGCCAAATTCACCTTAAATTACCAGCCCTCCTATTGAAGAAGACATCACAGACCTGCCTATTATCACCACTGTACTGAGCCTCAGGAATGGTCCCTGCCTAGTTATTTACCCAAAGGATACCCCTGACTTAGAACAAGTCAAGGCAAAAGCCCTTGGGATAGCCTGTGAAGGAGCTATCCCCTGCCTTCAGTTGCAATTCAGCTGGGCTTAATACTAAAAATTGATTGTGGCTCCTCAATTTCCACAGCATATCCTCTCAGCAGCTGGCTCTGTGAGCACCCACTGTTAGCCTTTGTGCAGCCTGCTTTAGCCCACCATTAAATGGTGTTAGGTCTCCACATTCAGGAAATCTTGTCTCTACAATCAGCTGTCACTCATCACTGGGATCAATTCACTGCCTATCAACAGTGGATCTACTCCCTGTTTGCCTTGATATCAGGCAACCAGCGTGACTCTGTCATCTCCTAGTCCTGTTTGGTTAATTTTATTGAAAAAATGCGCCAGTCTATTCCTGAATATGCCAGGGAACGTCTACATGAGTTTCACCAGTTGGAACAGCCCTGGCGCGCCAAAGTCAATTCCACCATGAACACCTATCTCACCAACTTCAAACGACTTATACAACAGCTCAATGCATTCAGCACTTATTCCTTTGAGCAACTGCAGCAGGTACCAGACCTTGCTGCTAAAGGCCTTAATGAGCTCAGTGCGTAATTCAATAAATAAAGACCTGTCACTGCTGCTGCTATTGCCAAGCTCCAGAATCAAGTGAATGAGTTATCTATGCCCAAGCCAGATGCTCTGCCTTCCCCTGTCTGATGATTTGATGGATAGAGAGTAGAGACTATGGGACACTATTTGAGAGCTATATGCATCTACCCACAGTCAAGGACGTCCTCCTAAAGCTCCTCATCCTGATCCGCAGGTGCTTTCTTTGACCACTCAAGTTGCTGAGCTACAGCAGGAAGTTGCTGCTCTACGCAAAATGGTGGTGACTGCTACTATTCAGTTGGGGTTGTCAATGAATATGGCTGCTGCCCTGGCTTGCCAGGAGCCCCTTGAATCCAATGTACTAGGCAATTGATTGCCCTAGTTAATGAGGTGGATCATTTGAAACTGGATCATGCTGAGCTAGACAGAGACATACAAGAGATGAGTGAATTGATTGACTCAGTAAACAACAGGTTTGCCCCTTGCCTTTCAGTGGGGCCATCCATTACTTCTTGACTGGCTGGGCTCTCCACAGTAGTAACATCCCAAGGCCAACACCTAGATGTTACTGAGCAACAGACCACTCTAGCTAATAATACGGGTGCCCGCGCTGCTGAGACCCTGACTACCCTTGAGGAAAGTGTTTGACAGTTGTGGGCTAGACAACCCCCCTCTGAATCTGAAGCGGAATTCTCCCTGCACACAAATGTACTTGATAGCAACAATGGTGGTCCAACTCCTGAAGCACACTTCAAGCCTAACTTTAAACAGGTCTTTGATCCCAAAACCTCAACCATTGCAGCTTTCCTAACTTTATATGAAACTGCCATGAGACAAGCATCAGATGAGGTTAAGAAGGAACATATTCTAACCTGTCTACACCCAACCTGCCAGGAGGTGGTGGTTCCTGAGCTGCCCATAATTGAGACTTGGGAAGATATGAAGCAGCTTCTGATTGACAAGTTTGGTGGTGACCTTAGCCTGGAATTAAAGAAAGATGCCTTCATGTACATTGCTTTCATACCTAAAAAACACTATCCAAGTTTGCAGATCAATTCTACATATAAGACAACAACTAGTAATGAGCAGACAATTGGCAGCCCATGAAGCTTACATGGCTTGCACTCAATCTCTCAAGGTTAACCAGCTTCTTTGTCTTCACTTCAAAGCCCATAAAGCTATGCATTCCTCCATGAAGAGCATAAAGACGCTGTTGCAGAACATGCACCTTACCCATTATGAAGCAGTTGTTTGGGAAAGTTGTGAAGCTTCTAACTCTGGTTTGTCTTCCCAAGGTCCTTGCAGCCTTAACATGAACTTGAAAAATCCTCCTTGACTCCAAGGTTGCCAAAACTGTGGCCAGATAGGTCACCATTATTGAGTCTGCACCAATCCTAGAGTTAAAGAAGCTGATCCCAAAGAGCAGGGGGGGAAGGAACAGTCAACTTAGAGGCAGAGACGCTCTTGATTGACATTTCTTCCCAGTCTCTTCCAATACCTCTCTCTATGACCAACTCCAAGCCTGCTGATACTGAAGATCCTCCTATCTTCCTATTGTTCCATGATATCTCTTACAACTCTGACCTGGATTATTCCAATGTTAAAGACCCTGATGTGTATGGGTACCTTGTTCTTGCTGTCCCCAAAACCATTGCAGTCCCCTATAAATTACAATCAGGAAAGACTATAACTACTGCTAAGCCTTTTCCTGAATCCAAAGAAGTTGTCTCTTGCTCTTAACTCACTCAAGCAAAGAGGTCTCCTGTGCTAGTGGAATCATCAGAAGAAGCTACTGAAGTTGCTGACGCTGTATTTAGGAATGTATCAGTTTTTCTCCCTCTTCAGACTGTCTATAAGGAGTTCCTGGGCTTAAGATGCATGATTGAGAAAGTGGGACAAATAGTTGGCAAAGGACCAAGACATCTTGGCTGTCCTCCCTCCCTTTGCTTGCACTATTGCTCGCGTAGAGATATCCATCCAAAAAGTGAAGATCAAGGCTGTCTTGGAACTGGCTCTCCAATTAATGAGGTCTCCTCAAAAATTGTGAGAAACTTAAACTTGCCCCCAACCTCAATTATCACTAGTTGTATGGTACAACTGGTCTATGCATGACTTGGCTATAGGAACTTATTCTGCTCTACCCATTGTTGTGAATAACGGCATTCACCATGTTTTGATTTTGGCTTTGGTGGGCAATTTTGAAGACAAATATCTCGCTTTCACTTTTGACTCTTGAAATGAACTGGTTTCTACATCAGGAAATATGATTGTTTGGTTTCCTGACTCTGCGCAACTCACTTGCCCCACTCATGCTTGTGGCAAGTGATCCTAACGTCCTGGTAGTGTTTTGTGGTATTCCTAACCACTATATAATTATTTCCTAATTTACCAATAAAATTAAGTTCTATTCACATTTTTGTCTTTGTGTCTTCTGTACTTCCGCGCCTCTCTCTAGCCACGCCTAGCAGAGATTATTCATCCAGGGCCGCAAGGTAAACACAATTGCCTTCCCTGTCATCTAACCAAGACTTAGTACAAATCCAATCCTAAGGTTAGGGTTTCCCGTTGTGTATCTGTGCTGAGCCTCAGAACACAACAAAAATGGTGCTCACTACAGGGGCTGTAAGCCCCTTGGTTATCCCTTTTGCATCTCCGTTTTCAGGTCCCTTGCCTCTGCCTATTTGGGAGTCAACCTTGCCTGAAATTACCAGCCCTTCTATTGAGGAAAAAATCACCAACCCGCCTATTGTCCCTACAGTACTGAACCTTGGGAATGGTCCCTGCCTAGTTGCTTATCCTATGGGTACCTCTGACTTGGAACAAGTCATGTTGGTAGCCCTTGGGATAGCCCGTGAAGGAGCCATCCCTTGCCTTCAGCTACAGTTTAGCCGTGCCAAATACTATGAGTTAATTGTGGCCCCTCAGTTTCCACAACATCTCCTCTCAGCAGCTGGCTCCGCTGATCACCTGCTGTCATCCTTTGTGCAGCCCGCCTTGGCCCACCACCAGATGGTGTTGGGACTCCACTTCAAGAGATCTCGCCTCTACAAGCAGCTGTTACCCATTGTTGGGACCAGTTTGCCGCCTACCAACAATGGATTTACTCCCTGTTCTCCCTTGTATCTGACAATCAGCTTGATTTGGTCATCTCTCAAACACAATTAGTCAATTCCTTTCAAGCAAATGCGCTAGTTCATCCCTGAGTACGTTAGAGAGCGGCTACATGAGTTTCAACAGTTAGAACAACCCTAAAACTCAAACAGACTCCACCTTAAACGCTTATGTCTCCAACTTTGAACGCATAGTGCAACAGCTCAATGCATTCAGTGCCTATTCCTTTGAGCAATTGCAACAGGTAGCTGACCTTGCCGCCCAAGGTCTAAAAAAACTCAGTGCAGAATTTGATTGAGAGAGAGCTACCACTGCTGCTGCTATAGACAAACTTCAGAGTCAAGTGAATGAGCTGTCTACTCCCAAACCTGATGTTCCGCCTTCTCCTCCTGCTGATGATCTGGTGGACAGAGAGCAGAGGATCTGGGAGGCCATCCAAGAATTACGCAATTCCACTTGTAGCCAAGGATGTCCTACTGAAACGCCTCAACCTGACCCCCAGGTTCTTGCGCTGACTGCTCAGGTTGCTGAACTACAGCAAGAAGTTGCTGCTTTACGTGAGGTAGTGACGGCTGCTGCTAGCCCACTCGGGTTTAATGAGGAAAATGGCTATTGTCCTGGTTTGGAGGGGGCTCCTCAAATCCACTGTGCTAGGGAGAAGATTGCACTAGCTAATGAGGTGGACCATTTGAAACAAGATCAGACTGAGTTGGACAGAGAAGTACAGGAGATGAGTGAGCTGATAGATTTGGTAAACAACAGATTTGCCCCCTGCCTATCAGTGGGGCCATCACTTACTTTACGGCTGGCTGAGCTCTCCACTGTTGTCACTACCCAAGGACAACACCTAGATGTTACTGAATGACAGACCACTCTATCCAACACTACGGGTGCTAGGACTACCAAGACTCTGATGACCCTTGAAGAAAGTGTTTGACAACTATGGGCTAGACAACCCCCCTCCAAATCTGAAGCTGAGTTCTCCCCGCACATAAATGTACTTGATAGCAACAATGGCGGCCCAACTCCTGAGGCACACTTCAAGCCTACCTTTAAGCAAGTCTTTGATCCCAAAACCTCAACTATTGCAGTTTTCTTAACTTTATATGAGACTGCCATGAGACAAGCATCAGATGAGGTTAAGAAGGAACACATTCTAACCTGTCTACACCTGACCTGTCAAGAAGTAGTTGTGCCAGAGCTGCCCACCATTGAGACTTGGGAAGATATGAAGCAGCCTCTGATTGACAAGTTTGGTGGTGATCTTATCCTGGAAGTAAAGAAGGATGCCTTCATGTACATTGCTTTCACTCCTAAAAAACACTAGCCAAGTTTGCAGATCAATTCTACATGGAGGGACAACAGTTAATAACAAGCAGACAACTGACGGCGCATGAGGCGTATATGGCCTGCTCCCAGGCCCTCAAGGTGAATCAACTCCTGTGTCTTCATTTCAAGGCCCTTAAAGCTATGCTGTCCTCCATGAAAAGTATAAAGACACTGCTACAGGATATGCATCTTACCCATTCTGGGGCAGTTGTTTGGGAGAGTTGTGCTGCTTCCAACTCTGGATCTTCTTCTTGCGACCTCATATCCTCACTATGAACTCACAAAATCCTCCTTGTTGTCAGGGTTGCCACAACTGCGGTCAGGTAGGTCACTACTCTTGCATCTGCACCAATTCACGGGTTGAAGAAGCTGATCCCAAGGATCAGTCAGGAAAAGAACAGTCAACCTAGGGGCAGAGACGCTCTCAGTTGACAATTCTTCCAAGTCTCCTTCTTTATCTCCACCTGCTACTGACCCTGAGCCTGCTGATGATGAGGCTCCTCCTATTCTCCTTCTGTTCCATAATATTTCTGATGATTCTGATGTGGATGAATCTGATGTTGAAGACCCTGATGCATATGGGTATTCTGTTCTTGCAGTCCCTGAGACTATTGCAGTTCCCTACAAGCTACAATCCAGGAAGACTACAACTACCTCCAAGCCCTTGTCTGAGGCCAAAGAGGTTATCTCCTGCCCCTATATTACTCAGACAAAATGGTCCCCTGTATTAGTGGAATCATCAGAGGAAGCCGCTGAAGTTGCAGACGTTGTTTTCAAGAATGTATCTGTCTCACTCCCTCTCCAAACTGTATATAAGGAGTTTCCAGGACTAAGGTGCATGATTGAGAAATGGGACAAGGAAATAGCTGAGGCGCAGGATATCTTGGCTGTTCTGCCACCCTTTGGACGCACCACCACCCAAGTAGAGATATCTATCCAGAAAGTAAAAAATCAAAGCTGTCCTGGATACCAGTTCTCCTGTCAATGTTGTTTCTTCTAAACTGATGAAGAAGCTTAAGCTGGCCCCCGACCTCAACTACCATCAATCCTATGGCACCGCTAATCTCTCCATGACTTGCGCCATTGGCGTGTACTCCGCCTTGCCAATGCAATTTTTGTAAACTCCTGTTGGCTGCGCCAGCTGTTGTTCTAGAAAATGAGAGCTACAACCTTTTGGTTGGTACCCAGTTCCTTTGGGAGTATAATGGGATTATCAACCTAAAGGATGGTTATCTTTCTATCCTAGGGTAGAAGTCCCTCTGATCTTTGAGGAGCCAATCAAAGTTCCTGGTAAATGTTTGAAGACATGTACATTGGAGTATCCCACTGGGGTTTTCACCCTAAAATACTGAACCCATTCCACCAACATGAAGTGTCCTCCCATGGCTTGTCCTGCAACTGAGGGAATCCCTCTCATTGCCACGTCTGCTGTCACCATCCCTCCAGGTTCTCAGGCTATCATAGACTCCCAGATATCATATGAACTACCTGAACAGACTTTCTTAGAGCTTTACTCCCCTCCTTTTCTGGGGCGTAACAAGCCTTACCTCTGCCCTGGAATCCTGGACGTCTCCCACAAGGATCCTATTCAATTACTAGTTGCTAACCTTACTGCGCTTCCTATAACCATATCCAGAGGACAAGTTGTTGGTTACGGAAAGTTGTTAAATGCCCCTGACGTCTTGTCCCTTCACCCTTTTGGAACATTTCAAGACTTTAACCTACCCAAAGACAAGCCTCAAGTCCTATCTCTGTTCACTGCCCAAGACATCCCTCAGTTGTCCCCGGTACAACAAAAAGATGTGCTTGATTTACTAGACCAATTCTCAGACATCTTTGCTAAAGATAGCACTGATTATGGGCTGGAAAAGGGTGTAATTCATCAGATTGACACAGGAGATGCTCCCCCCTTTTATGCCAAGCCATACTGCCACAGCCAAGTGGAAGATGCGCAGGTTTCTAAGGAGCTCAAACAACTGCTGGATGTTGAACTGCTAGCTCCCTCTCAAAGTCCCTGGACTTCTCCTCTTCTCATCTTAAAGAAAAAAGATGGGGGCCATCAGATTGTGATGGACTATTGGAGGTTGAATTCTCTAACAAAGAAAGATTCCTATCCCTTACCGTGTATTGATGATGCTCTTTGACGCTTTGGAGGTTCTAAGTTTTTCTCTGCCATGGATTTGGCGTCTGGTTACTGGCAAGTTGACCTGTCTCCTGAAGATTGTCAGAAGGCTGCGCTTATCACATGAGAAGGATTGTTTGAGCCTACCTGCATGCTGCAAGGGCTCTGTAATGCCCTGGCAACTTTCCAGAGGGCCATGGATTCCATCCTATGTGATTTGAAGTTGTCGTGTGTCTTATTCTATCTTGATGATATATCAGTCTTCAGCACAACTTTCACTGATCACTTAGCCCATCTTAAAGAGGTGTTAAAAAAGATCCAAGAGGCTGGCTTCAAGATAAAGCCCTTTAAGTGTTCTTTCTTCAAAGAACGCCTTGAATTTCTGGGAGATAAAGTAACCCAAACAGGGATTTGTCCAATGACCAAGAAAATTGAAGCCATTGACAAAATGCTTCCGCCCACCAACCTACAAAAAGTACAAGTCTTTCTGGGCATGATAGGTTACTATAGGCAATTCATTCCCGCTTTTGCTGATACTAGCAAATCCCTGGTCCGATTGTTGCGTAATGTTCCTTTTGAATGGACCGCCAGTCAGCAGCAAGCCTTTGAGACTCTAAAGCAGAAACTCAAAGAAGCGTCCATTTTAGTGTACCCTGATTACAATAAGGAATTCATCTTGTACGCTGATGCTGGTGACCTTGCCATTGGGTACTCTCCTGGCTCAGCTCAAAGATGAAAGTGTGGACCACCCTGTAGCCTATACTTCCCGTGTGCTAAATAAGCATGAAAAGAATTATAGTGTTACAGAGAAGGAGTGCCTTGCTGTGCTGCATGCAGTCAAACAATTCCGCCACTACATGTATGATACCCATTTCACTGTTGTCACTGACCACGCTTTGCTCAAATGGTTACATTAACTTAAGGAGCCTGAAGGACGCTTAACCAGATGGGCCCTCTGCCTACAAGGTTATCACTTTATTGTGCTCCATTGCCCCGGGATTCAACATCAGAACACTGATGGGTTGTCCCAAATGCCCATCCTTGCCCTACATCCTGCTAAGGCGGATTGCCTGTACAAGCTAATTGGCTACCCTTCCTCCTGGGAAAGTGAGACAGAAGAGATTTGACTTGCCCTGTCCAAATTGTCTGAAGACACCCTCATACCCAACAACCAACTCTTCAAGAAGGTGCGGGGTCATTACCTGCCATATGTGCGCCCCAGTCTTTGCCTCTCTTTGGTGTTGCAAGCCCATAAAGAGACTGGCCATGGAGGCATTGCCAAGACCTTTGACTGGCTTCAGAAAATTACTTCTGGGAGAATCTTTGCCTGTTGATCCCAGATGTCATAGCTAGTTGTCATGACTGCCAACTTCAGAGGCCCCAAGCTGCTTCTCACAAGTTCAAATTGGTTCCCCCTCAACATGCCTTTCACACTGTCAGCATTGATGCTGTAGGCCCTCTCCCTGCTCACGTTCTGGGTGCCACTTTATCCTGATTGCTGTTGACCACACCAGCAGGTGGGTAGAAGCTTGCCCTACTAAAGACATCACTGCTAAGACTACGGCTGCCTTCCTGCTGCAGGATGTTTTCTACTGCCATGGCTGCCCTCAAGTGCTGTTGTCAGACAATGGAACCAACTTCAATGCCAAACTTGTAACCTCTGTTGTTGAAGCTCTAGGAATTCACCAGTCTTTCTCTGCCCCCTATAATCCTTTCACTTATGGGGCAGTTGAGCGTGCCAACTCAACATTGGTTTCAATCATGAGAAAACTCACCTACTCTGACGCTGCCAATTGGGATCTATACTTACCTTCTGCCCTCTTGGCTATGATCTGAGCAGGCATCGGATCACAGGGTACTCCCCCTTTGCCATGTTGTATGGGCGTGAGGCCACCATTCCGTTGCTCTTGGGGGTTCCCCTACTCTCCTCTGATAAGGTCATGAACCCTGACAACCACATCAAAGACTTAGTCAACCACATCATTGATATACAGGCCACTGCCCACACTCTGCATATAAAACTAAGATGCTCGAGCTATCTCCTGACAACACTGGGCGCTCCCCCTTGCCTGAGTTTGATGTTGGTGACCATGTCCTGTACTACCAACACTGTGTGGGTGGGCGCGCGCACAAGCTGGACTCCCTGTAGATTGGTCCTTTAGAGGTGACTTTCAAACAAGGATCTGATTACACTGTAAAGCTCCTCTCCAGTGATTGTCCTTTTGCTTGCGTACACGCCAAGTTCCTCCTCAAGTATCACCCCCCTAAGGCCAATCTAGAGGGGGGCAATGTTGTGAATAACAGCATTCACCATGTTTCATTTTCGCCTTTGGTGGGCCATTTCAAAGAAAAATATCTTGCTTTTGCTTTTGACTCTCAAAATGAACTGGTTTCTACATCAGGAAATATGATTGTTTGGTTTCCTGACTCTGCGCAACTCACTTGCCCCACTCATGCTTGTGGCAAGTGATCCTACTGTCCTGGTAGTGTTTTGTGGTATTCCTAACCACTATATAATTATTTCCTAATTTACCAATAAAATTAAGTTCTATTCACATTTTTGTCTTTGTGTCTTCTGTACTTCCGCGCCTCTCTCTAGCCACGCCTAGCAGAGATTATTCATCCAGGGCCGCAAGGTAAACACAATTGCCTTCCCTGTCATCTAACCAAGACTTAGTACAAATCCAATCCTAAGGTTAGGATTTCCCGTTGTGTATCTGTGCTGAGCCTCAGAACACAACACCCATGTAATTTGGCAAGCTCCTCTTAGCTGTGCTGGCAGTTTTTTTTTGGAAAACAAAAGTTACAATCTATTAGTTGGCACCAAATTACTTAGGGAATACAATGGGATCATCAACTTGGAAGATGATTACCCCTCTATTATGGGGTACAAAGTCCCTCTAATCTTTGAAGAGCCAATTAAAGTTACCAGGAAGTGTCTAAAGACATGCACTTTAGAATACCTCACTGGGGTTTTTACCCTAAAGTATCACACCCACTCCTCAAATTTGAAATGTCCACCCATGGCTTGTCCTGCATCTGAAGGAATCCCTCTCCTTGCCACGTCTGCTGTAACCATCCTGCCTGGCTCTCAAGCCATCTTATACTCCCAAATATTGTATGAGCTTCCTGATTTAATTTTCTTGGTGTTGTTCTCCCCCCCTTGATAGGTTGCAATAAACCTTACCTCTGTCCTGGAATCCTAGATGTCTCCAATAAGGACCCTGTTCAACTGCTAGTAGACAACTTAACTTATCTCCCTTTTGATATATATAGAGGGTAGGTTGTTGGCTATGGCAAGCTGCTGAACAATCCTGATGTACTGTCCCTTCATTCCTTTGGCACGTTTCAGGCCTTTAACCTACCGGAAGATGAGCCTCAAGTCCTATAGTTGTTTACTGCACAAGACCTTCTGCAACTATCCCTGGTTCAGCAGAAGGAGGTGCTTGACTTGCTAGATCATTTTCAGACATCTTTGCCAAAGACAGTACCAACTATGGCCTAGCCAAAGGCGCCATCTATCAAATTGATACTGGGGATGCACCCTCCTTCTGCGCCAAACCATATTGACACATTGCATGGAGGACACTCAGGTTTCTAAAGAGCTCAAACAACTGTTAGACGCTGGGATACTGGCCCCTTCCCAAAGTCCTTGGGATTCATCCTTACTCATCCTAAAAAAGAAGGATATGTGACATTGTATTATGATAACTATCAACAATTGAACTCTTTAACCAAGAAAGACTCCTATCCCTTGCCACATATTGATGATGCTCTCCGCCTTCTTGGAGGCTCTAAGTTTTTCTCTGCTATGGATCTGGCATCAGGATATTGGCAAGTTGACTTTTTGCCCAAGGACCGCCAAAAGGCCGCGCTCATTACATCTGAAGGGCTGATTGAGCCTACCTGCATGCCGCAGGGACTCTGCAATGCCCCAGCTAAATTCCAACAGGCCATGTACTCTATCCTCTGCGACTTGAAACTGTCATTATCTTGTTCTGAGGCGCAGCACAGACATACAACGGGGAATCCTAACCTTAGGATTAGATTTGTACTAAGTCTTAGTTAGATGGCAGGGAAGGCTATGCAATTACCTTGTGGCCTTGGATGAATAATCTCTACTAGTTGTGGCTAGAGAGAGGCATCAAAGTACTGGAAGGCACAAAGACAAAAATGTGAATAGTTATTAATTTTTATTGATGAATAAGAAATGTAATATATAGTGGTTTGTGATACCACAAAACACTACAAGGACGGTAGGATCACTTGCCACCAGCATGAGTGGGGCAAGTGAGTTGCGCAGAGTCAGGAAACCAAACAATTGTATTTTCTGATGCATTCATCAACTCATTTTGAGAGGCAAAAGCAAAAGCAAGGGATTTGTCTTTGAAATGGCCTACCAAAGGCGAAATCAAAATGTGGTGAATAGCGGCATTCACAACATTACCCTCCTCTAGATTTACCTTAGGGGGTGGTGGTATTTACAGAGGAACTTTGTGTGCACTCAAGAAAAAAGACAACCACTGGAGAGGAGCTTTACAGTGTATTAAGGCCCTTGTTTGAAGGTCACTTCCAAGGGGCCAACCCACAGAGTGTCCAGTTTATGCGTGCATCCTCCCACTCTATGCTGGTAGTAAAGAACGTGGCCACCAACGTCAAACTCAGGCAAAGGGGCACGTCCAGCATTATTGGGAAAAAGTTTGAGCCTCTTAGTCTTGTATGCAGAAGTGTAGGCAGTGGCCTGTATATTGATTATGCAGTTGACTAGTTCTTTGATGAGGTCATCAGGATTCATAGTCTGATCCAAGGAGAGTAGGGCCCCCCACAAGCAACAGAGTGGTAGCCTCACACCCATAAAACATAGCAAAAGGGGAATAACTAGTGACACAATGTTTGCTAAGTTGATACACAAAGAGAGCAGCAGGTAAGTAAAGATCCCAATTCACAGCGTCAGAGTAGGTGGGCTTCCTCATGATAGAGACCAGTATTGAATTTGCACGCTCAACTTCCCCATTGGTAGAAAGATTGTAGGGGGCAGAGAAGGACTGTTGAGACCCCAAGGAATTGACAACAGAGGTTACCAGCTTGGCATTGAAGTTAGTTCCATTGTCTGATAAAAACACTTGAGGACAGCCATGGCAATAGAAAACGTCTTATAACAGGAAGGCAGCAGTTGTCTTAGCAGTGATTTCCTTAGTAGGGGAGTTTCTATCCATTTACTGAAGTGGTCAACAGCAATCAAGATAAAGCAACAGCCAGAGCAGGAGCGGGGGGAGAGGACCTATAGCGTCAATGCTAACAGTGTGAAAGGCATGTTGCAGGGGAACTAATTTGAACTTTTGGGAGGCAGCTTACAGTCTCTGGTGCTGTCTGTCAGGCAACTAACTACAACGTCTGGAATCAGCAGGCAAAGGCTTTACCAGAAGTAATTCTTCTGAACTCAGTCAAAGATCTTGGCAATGCCCGCATGCCCAGTCTCTTTATGAGCTTGAAGTACCAACAAAAGGCAAAGACTAGGCTGTACATAAGGCAGGTAATGGTCTCATGCTTTCTTGAAGAGCTGATTGTTGTAAATGAGCGTGTCCTTGGATAGTTTGAACAGGGCCAATTGGACTTCTTCTGTCTTGTTCTCCTAAGAGGAAAGACATCCAATTAGTTCATACAGTCAATCAGCTTCAGCAGGATGTAGAGCAATAATGGGCATTCTGGATAAGCCATCAGTGTTTTGGTGTTGGATCCTGGGGCAATGTAACATAGTGAAGTCATAACCATGCAGGCAGAGGGCCCATCTAGCTAATTGTCCTTCTGGCTCCTTAAGCTGTTATAACTACTTAAACAAAGTGTGGTTGGTGACAACAGTGAAATGGGTGCCATACACATAGTGGCAGAACTGTTTGACTGCATTTAATACGGCAAGACACTCTTTCTCTGTGACACTGTAGTTCTTCTCATGCTTGTTTAAAACACGGGAAGTATAAGCCACAGGATGTGTCAGGGAACTAATCCTGATTGGCCAGCTTGCTAGTGTTTGGGAACTGGCGGGTTGCAGACTGGGTGAGCAGGGCCCACCAAAGAATTGGTGCTAATTTAATGAGATAGGACATTGACTTGCCCAGCCACAACTACAGACCAGCGGCAGGGACATTAGTGTCAATTACTCCCGTGAGAGTAATATACACAATTCCAAAAAGCTTTTTGGTATGGTCCAGTGGGAGCTTGGCGGTAGAGAAAGGCATTGGTTTGGGGGTGACAGATGGCTCCATGTCTATTTGATAGGCATGAAGGAAGCTGTATTTATCTCCAAACAGATGGGGTTTGGTAACATACCAAAGGCTTTTTGGTTGTATCTGGTTAACTCTGTAGTTCTGGCCAAGGAATCCCGGGCTAGTATGCTGTCGGCGGTGTAGTCCTTGTACTAAGGCTTTAAGGGGTACTCTGTGAAATGGGCAGGACTAAAGGGAGCACCAGGCAGGAGGTACGTAGCTGGCAGGCTGGCAGGGGGGTCAGATAATCTTTGAGTTAACTGGCAGATGACAAGAATAAAATATAGCAATAATTGGGGAAACCAATATCTCATAACCTTTATTTAAAAATGATAATAGGGGTTGATCTTGGCTTGGCAGGTATTTATACCATACTGCCAGGATTCACTACCTGGTCAGGTTTTCTGGGCTTGGGCGGGCTGGCATTGGGGGTCTCAGATGGCAGTGTGGCGCTTGGCACTGGCGGTTTGTAACTGGCCAATTTGGGATGTGAAGACTTCAAATCCTTATGTCTGTCAATTTGGGAATTGGGTGCCTCTTCAAGTTCAGTGCCTCCCCTGGGACTTTGGGGGAGTTTGGAATAATTCTCATTGAGAGACTTGTGAATTTCACCAAGCAAGCCGCCGGTGTCAGGCGTTGGTACCTCAGGGAAATTCCCGGAATCTTGCACTGGCAGTTTGCTTGCAGAATCCTGCGGGACAACTAAGGGTTTGGGTCATGGAGGACTGGCAACAACTTTATCAATCAGTAGTGGATTATTGGGTTCCCATCAGATGGGTCTGGCAGTCTGCAAAGGGTTTTGTTCAGGGTTTGACTCTGATTCTGTATTTTGAGATTTAGGAGCATCCAAATTGTCATTTCTGACAGGATGGTCCACAACTTTGTCATCTAGTTGGGCAAAAATAGCCCCAATAGCAAGATTTCTAGCATCAGTGTTTTAAGAAATTCCATACCTTACATAAATACAAAAAAAACATAAGGATTCTGGAGAAACCTCAAATCCTGAAAACTGCATTGTTAAATGCAGATTTAAAAACCAAGTTAGTTAACAGAACTATTAATTTAATTGAGCCAAAACCACATTCAAAATTGATAAACAAATGTGTTTTAAGCAAAAACTAGTACAAAAGCAAAAAAGATTGTAAAAAACCCAAACATTATATAAATTCCACTTTAAAACTGAAAATTAAGGCTTCAAACAATCATTAAAACAACAGTAACAACTCATCATTAAATTTTGGCTTCAAAAATCATAGTAAAGCCAATCAATCACAAATTAAATGTGTAAACTGTTCAAACCAGACTTTCAGGGACCTAGAAGGCCAATTAAACCAAGAGAACTACCCAAGCCACTGCAATACTGCACATTCAGCTCCAGATACCATCCTCAACCTGAATGAGGTACAATACTGCAATGCAATATTCCAACCTGCCTCTTCTTGCATTGCAGCCTGCAGCTTACTGCAGGTCTGCAAGGCAATACTTCTATCCCACACTTGCAGGTTGGCCTGGTAAACTCTATGATCCATCCCCCAAATTATTTCAGTATTTAAACTGAACATTTTTCCTTGAGCTAAGTGCTCCAACAATTTCTCTTATTCCTGTCAATCAATAAATCTATATTTTCAATTCTAAACACTTGATTAGTAGATTCTAAAGGAGTCCCTCCAACAGCATGAAGTTCATATTCCTTGTATGGAATTTTTTTGTGTTAGTCAGTTATGGGAAAGACAATGTTAACTTCAAAACCCCCAAATCAACTCCTACTAATAAATCAGAAGACTCAATTTGGTATTGTTGTGGTCCGCGTTAACAACATGCTCCTTAAGTTGAAACAGCACAATTTCCACCTATCATCTACTCCAAGGTCCCCTAATTGGTTTTGGGGTACACCAGTGTCTATAATCTCCTCAATCACTATACTTCCTTATTGGGAATATTTGTCTATTTGGTCACCTCCTACAAATGTTAGTGATAGGGATTCCAGTAGAATCTACTCTGGTCAAATTCAACTTGGGAGCTATCCTTCTTTTAATTGGAGAGAGACTTCCCAATAATTGGATCCCTGACAAGTGTATAGGATGAACTCCTTATAATAGTCAGGATACACTAGGATGGGAGCCTCTTTGAGTTTTTGCTTAAGGGTCTCAAAGGCTTGCTATTGACTGGTGGTCCAATAAAAAGGGGCATTATTTAACAGCTGGACCAAAGGTTTGCTTGTATTGGCAAAGTCAGGGATGAATTGTCTATAGTAACCCATTATTCCCAGAAAGACATTTACTTCTTGCAGGTTGGTAGGCAGAAGCATTTCTTGATGGCTTCAACCTTCTTAGTCATTGGACAAATCCCTGTCTGGGTTACTTCATGGCCCAAGAATTGTAGACACTCCTTTAAGAAAGCTCACTTAGAGGGCTTTAGCTTCAGGCCAGCTTCTCAAATCTTTAGGAACACTTCTTTGAGATGATCCAGGTAATCAGTGAAGGTAACACTAAAAACTGTTATATTGTCTAAGTATACCAGGACACATGACAGCTTCAAGTTGCAGAGGATGGAGTCCATAGCTCTTTGAAAGGTAGCCAGGGCATTGCAGAGGCCCTGTGGCATGAAGGTAGGCTCAAAAAGACCTTCAGACGTAATGAGTGTGGCCTTTTTGCGGTCCCTAGGAAAAAGGTCAACTTGACAATATCCAGATGCCTGATCCATTGTGGAGAAAAACTTAGAGCCTCCAAGACGGCAGAGAGCATCATCAATATGCGGCAAGGGGCAAGAGTCCTTCTTGGTTAAAGAGTTCAATTGTTGATAGTACATCATAATACAATGTCACATATCCTTCTTTTTTAGGATGAGTAAGGATGAATCCCAAGGACTTTGGGAAGGGGCCAGTATCCTAGCGTTTAACAGTCTTTTGAGCTCTTTAGACATCTGAGCGTCCTCCACGTGACTGCAGCAATATGGTTTAGCGCTGAAGGGAGGAGCATTGCCAGTATCAATCTGGTAGATAACGCCTTTGGCTAGCCCATAGTTGGTACTGTCTTTAGAAAAGATGTCTGAAAATGATCTAGCAAGTCAAGCACCTCCTTCTGCTGAACCAGGGATAGTTGCAGTCACACTTGTGAAGTAAACAACTATAGGACTTGAGGCTTGTCTTCCCGTAGGTTAAAGTCCTGAAACGTGCCAAAGGGATAAAGGGACAAGACATAAGGAGCAATCAACAACTTGCCATATCCAACAACCTTCCCTCTAGATACGTTTATGGGGAGAGCAGTTATATTAGCTACTAGTATCAGACCCACTTGGCAGGGAACAAGTTCCCTAGCTGGTGGGCCAAATCCCCTAAGTTCAATCCTGCTATTACCAAGCCAATAGGAACCGTGACCATTGTTAGGTGTCCTAGGTGTCCCAGGTAAGTGAATCTTCCAAACATAGACCTGAAACAATCAATTAGTTAGTAACCCACCACGTACGTCAAGAGATAAAAGGAGGCGTAAGGTCTAACCAGAGCAGGTTCAGTAGGAGGTGGAGTAAACAAACAGCCATATTAGAATTTACGTCCCCAGTGGCTGGAAGGGTACTTGAACCATCTGTGGGCAAGGGATTCCTTTTAATGGGCTTAATCTGGAGAAGAATTGACCAGTCAGTTGTAGGTGTTGGGGTTTTCAGGATAGATACCACTGGCAAGAAGGAGGCTAGAAACCAGGATCAGAATTAATTCCTCTCATGGCTTCAAAAATATGTTTATCAGAAGATAAAAGAGTAGCAGGTGTAGGATAAAATCTTTATTGTTGGAACAAAGAGAAATAATGAGAATAGCTCACTTAAATACCTTCCAAATGAAGGCTGGGACATCTAAGTGGTATTTTAGAGAATAAGAGGTATTTTCATGGGCTTGTGATCAAAATAATACCTTTTTCTAAAAAATGATGAAAATAAAGCTTAGTAATTTTTATAGATAAAAGGTTGAAGCAGTGGATCCAAGGATAAGCCATTGTGCTGTACATAATTAAGCAGAGACAGGAAAGATGATCACTTAAAACTAAGTACAGTGCTTTGATCAAATATAGGCTCTTTATATTACAGAGCGGCAAAGAAGACTGCGGCAGCCAATCAAATTGCGCGCAGTAAGTGATGTTGTTAAGTGTGTTAATAAACTTTTCAAAATTCAATTTGAAAGCCAGAAGAAAAGTCAAATGAATAGGATACACATATAAAGGTAAACTAAGTTGAACAGTTAATTATATATTAACTCAGGGTCCTTCTTTAGGGTTCTGAGTTTGATTGCCGTTAAACTCATTGTCCAAATACAAACTGGTCCCAAATTTCTTGTTGTTGTGTTGGTTTGAGAAAGGTTTTTTGCAAGGGTTGTCAATAAAATTCATGTAGTCAGGGAAATTTTCCCTGACAATTAGCAATTGAACAGGGTCCTTATAAGACATCTAGGGTTCCAGGAAAGAGGTAAGGTTCATACAACCTAACAAGGGGGAGAGTACAACACCAAGAAAGTTTAATCAGGTAGCTCATACAATATTTGGGAGTCTAAGATGTTTTAAAGCCAGGCAGGATGGTTACAGCAGACGTGGCAAGGAGAGGGATTCCTTCAGATGCAGGACAAGCCATGGGTGGACCTTTCATATTTGAGGAGTGGGTGTGATACTTTAGGGTAAAAACCCCAGTGAGGTATTCTAAAGCACATGTCTTTAGACACTTCCTGGTATTTTAATTGGCTCCTCAAAGAGTAGAGGGACTTTGTACCCCATAATAGAAGGGTAATCATCTTCCAAGTTGATGATCCCATTGTATTCCCTAAGTAATTGGGTGCCAACTAATAGATTGTAACTCTTGTTTTCCAAAACAACTGCCGGCACAGCTAAAAGGAGCTTGCCAAATTACATGGGTGTTGTGTTCTGAGGCTCAGCACAGATACACAATGGGATATCCTAACCTTAGGATTGGATTTGTACTAAGTCTTGGTTAGATGACAGGGAAAACAATTGCGTTTACCTTGCGGCCCTGGATGAATAATCTCTGCTAGGCGTGGCTAGAGAGAGGCGCGGAAGTACAGAAGACACAAAGACAAAAATGTGAATAGAACTTAATTTTATTGGTAAATTAGGAAATAATTATATAGTGGTTAGGAATACCACAAAACACTACCAGGACGGTAGGATCACTTGCCACAAGCATGAGTGGGGCAAGTGAGTTGCACAGAGTCAGGAAACCAAACAATCATATTTCCTGATGTAGAAACCAGTTCATTTCAAGAGTCAAAAGTGAAAGCAAGATATTTGTCTTCAAAATTGCCCACCAAAGCCAAAATCAAAACATGGTGAATGCCGTTATTCACAACAATGGGTAGAGCGGAATAAGTTCCTATTGCGCAAGTCATGGATAAACCAGCCATACTGTATGACTGGTGATAATTGAGGTTGGGGGGAAAGTTTAAGTTTCTTCACAAGTTTTGAGGAGATAACGTTAATCAGAGAACCAGTGTCCAAGACAGCCTTGATCTTCACTTTTTAGATAGATATCTCTACGCAAGTGGTAGTGCAACCAAAGAAAAAGAGGACAACCAAGATGACTTGGGCCTTTGACAACTCTTTTTCCCACTTTCTTAATCATGTATCTTAAGCCCAGGAACTCCTTATAGACAGTGTGAAGAGGGAGCAAAACTGATACATTCCTGAATACAGTGTCAGCAACTTCAGCAGCTTCTTCTGATGATTCCACTAGCACAGGGGACCTCTTTCCCTAGTGATTTAAGTGCAAGAGACAACTTCTTTGGCCTCAGGCAAAGGCTTAGCAGTAGTTGTAGTCTTCCCTAATCATAATTTATAGGGGACTGCAATGGTTTTGGGGACAGCAAGAATGGAGTGCCCATACACCTCAGGGTCTTTAACATTGGAATCATCCAGGTCAGATTTATCAGATATATCATGAAACAATAGAAAGATAGGAGGATCCTCAGTATCAGCAGGCTTGGAGTTGGTCATAGAGAGAGGTATTTAAAGGGACTGGGAAGAAATGTCAATCAAGAGCGTCTCTGCCTCTAGGTGACTGTTCTTTCCCGCCTGCTCTTTGGGATCAGCTCCTTCAATCCACAGGTTGGTGCAGACTCAATAATAGTGATCTATCTGGCTTCATTTTTGACAACTTTGGCGTCAAGGAAGATGTTAACCGTTTATAGCAAGGATGCAAGGGCCACAGGAAGATAAACCAGAGTTAGAAGCTGCACAACTTTCCCAAACAAATACCCCAAAATGGGTAAGGTGCATGTCCTGGAACAGTGTCTTTATGCTCTTCATGGAGGAATGCATAGCTTTATGGGCTTTGAAGTGAAGACACAGAAGCTGGTTAACCTTGAGAGATTGAGTGCAAGCCATGTAAGCTTCATGGGCTGTCAATTGTCTGCTCATTACTAGTTGTTGTCTTATATGTAGAATTGATCTGCAAACTTGGATAGTGTTTTTAGGTATGAAAGCAATGTACATGAAGGCATCCTTCTTTACTTCCAGGCTAAGGTCACCACCAAAATTGTCAATCAGAAGCTGCTTCATATCTTCCCAAGTCTCAATTATGGGCAGCTCAGGAACCACCACCTCCTGGCAGGTTGGGTGTAGACAGGTTAGAATATGTTCCTTCTTAACCTCATCTGATGCTTGTCTCATGGCATTTTCATATAAATTTAGGAAAGCTGCAATGGTTTAGGTTTTGAGATCAAAAACTGTTTAAATTTAGGCTTGAAGTGTGCTTCAGGATTTGGACTACTATTGTTGCTATCAAGGTTATTTATGTACAGGGAAAATTCTGCTTAAGACTCAGAGGGGGGTTGTCTAGCCCACAACTGTCAAACACTTTCCTCAAGGGTTGCCAGGGTCTCAGCAGCACAGGCACTTGTATTATTAGCTAGAGTGGTCTGCTATTCAGTAACATCTAGGTGTTGGCCTTGGAAGGTTACTACTGTGGAGAGCCCAGCCAGTCAAGAAGTAAGGGATGGCCCCACTGAAAGGCAAGGGGCAAACCTGTTGTTTACTGAGTCAATAAATTCACTCATCTCTTGTATGTCTCTGTCTAGCCCAACATGATCCAGTTTCAAATGATCTACCTCATTAGCTAGGGCAATCAATTCCCTAGTACATTGGATGCAAGGGGCTCCTAGCAAGCCAGTGCAGCAGCCATATTCATTGACAACCCCAACTGGACTAGCAGCAGTCACCACCATTTTGTGTAAGGCACCAAGTTCATGCTGTAGCTCAGCAAATTTAGTGGTCAAAGCAAGCACCTTAGGTTCAGACTGAGGAGCTTTGATAGGGCAATCCTGACTGCAAGTAGACGCTCTTAACTCTTGAATGGCATCTCATAGTCTCTGCTCTCTATCTGCCAAATCATCAGATGGTGGAGAAGGCAGGGCATCTGGCTTGGGCATAGATAATTCATTCACTTGATTCTGGAGCTTGGCAATAGCAGCAGCAGTGACAGGTCTTTATTTATTGAATTACGTACTGAGCTCATTAAGGCTGTTAGCAGCAAGGTCTGCTACCTGCTGTAGTTGCTCAAAGGAATAAGTGCTGAAAGCATTGAGCTGTTGTACAAGTTGTTTGAAGTTGGTGAGATAAGCGTTCAGGGTGGAATCTACTTGGGTTCACCAAGGTTTTTCTAACTGGTGTTCTCATGTAGTCACTCTCTGACGTATTCAGGGATGAACTGGCGCATTTTCTTGATGGAATTGAACAAACAGGTCTGGGAGGTGACAAAGTCACGCTGATTGTCTGATACCAAGGCAAACAGGGAGTGGATCCACTGTTGATAGGCAGTGAATTGATCCCAGTGATGAGTGACAGCTGCTTGTAGAGACAAGATTTCCTGAATGTGGAGCCCTAACACCATTTAATGGTGGGCTAAAGCAGGCTGCATAAAGGATGATATTAGGTGCTCACGGAGCCAGCTGCTGAGAGGAGATGCTGTGGAATTTGAGGAGCCACAATCAATTTTTAGTATTAAGCCCAGCTGAATTGCAACTTAAGGTGGGGGATGGCTCCTTCATGGGCTATCCCAAGGGCTTCAGCCATGACTTGTTCTAAGTTAGGGGTACCTTTTAGGTAAGTAACTAGGCAGGGATCATTCCCGAGGTTCAGTACAGTGGTGATAATAGGCAGGTCTGTGATGTCTTCTTCAATAGGAGGGCTGGTAATTTAAGGTGAAGTTGGCTCTTGTATAGGCGTAGGTAAAGGACCTGGAAACATAGATGCAAAAGGGATAAACAAGGGGCTTACAGCCCCTGTAGTTAGAACCATTTTTGTTTTTCTGAGGCGCAGCACAGACACACAACGGGTAATCCAAACCTTGGGATTGGATTGGTACTAAGTCTTGGTTAGATGACAGGGAAAACAATTGTGTTTACCTTGCGGCCCTGGATGAATAATCTCTACTAGTTGTAGCTAGAGAGAGGCGCCAATTAATAGAAGACACAAAGATAAAAAATGTGAATAGAACTTAATTTTTATTAGTGAATATGAAAAGGAATATATACTGTGTAGCTTCTACAAAACACTACCAGGACGGTAGGATCACTTGCCACAAGCATAAGTAGGGCAAGTGAGTTGCACAGAGTCAAGAATCCAAAAAATTGTATTTCCCAATCCATATATTGACTAATTTTGAGAGGCAAAAGGATAAGAGATATATTAGTCCTTGAAATGGCTTACCAAAGGCAAACCAAAACATGGTGAATAGTGGCATTCACAACATCAGGCAGAGACAGGAAAGAAGACTCCTTATATTCCCACAACACAAAGATGGGATACTATACTATATTTTTCTTGTACCTTGGGTCACATCAGAGGGTTTAATCTCTTTAAAATCACAAAACACAAGGTTTATTGGCCCTGTATGTGCCAGGAAATCCTGGACCTCCTTGAAACTTGTGTGCTGTGTGAGAAGAACACGTCCAAACTTGCACTGCCCACATTGTTCTTACCTGTTAAAGCCATGGAACTCTTTGAACAGTGGGCCCTTGATATTGTGGGGCTGCTTCCCAAGGACATGCTTGGCAAGAGGTACATCACCATGACCATAGACTACTTCACATGCTGACCAGTAACCTAGGCAACTGATAACCATACTATAACCACAACTACACAATTTATTGGCAAGGAAATTGTGGCTCACCTTGGACAACCCAAGCGCCTTATCACAGATGGTGAACCTGAACTTGTAGGACATATCATGAAGATGTATTGCTCCAAGAACGCCCTCCAGCAAGTAGTTACAACACCTTATCATCCCCAAGCCAATGGGCAAGTGGAAAGCCTGAATAGTTTGTTGTTCAGTCTGATTGCTAATGTCAAAACTGCAGGCTTGACCTGCCAGCAAGGCTGCAACCAAGAAGATTTGTGACCTGCAATCCAATTATCAGGTTACTTGAAGCCATACTAGGAAGTCAACTTGAATTACCAATTCCAACAACATGAACAGATGATGATCCCTTTACGGTGGATACCTTTTTTTGGCGCTTGACTCATTGTCAGGATCAAGCCACCTCCTTCATTATCCAAACCGTGTGATCACCAATCTTGTTCCTACTACCACTGATTCACTATAGCTATATAATCACTATCTCTCAATAAATATTATTATCTAGTTTATAAATATTTTCCCCTTGTAACTCTGCTAAAACAGCACAGTTACGGCATTGGTAGCACAGGTAGGTTCTCCATCCTACCTTATCTTGGAAAATTCTGCTTGTTGCCCGCACACACTGCGGCCAACAAATCCTCAATAGAATTATGTCTGGCCTTCCGCCCAACTGGACCCTGAACACTCCTGGTACCAAGATACCCAACAACTACATCTTGTATCAGAACACAGTGATCCCCCTACCTGCTTTCAACGTCATGTCTGCACAAGGTTTCTTTCAGGCTCCATATCTATGCCGTAATCAATCAACAAAAGAGCCATGCCAGCCTACGTAGCTCAGAGACTTCAAAGTGCTGCCTTAGAACCTTTCACAAGGGCCAACAACAACAACACCACAGCATGGATTCAATCTTCTCAAATCAAGCTGACTCAGATGAAATGCCCACAGAGATTCTGGATTGTAGAAATCTTCATTCAACTTACACATGACACTGGTACATGGTGCAACAAGTGGCATGAGGGACACCCTGAGAAAAACTGGGACACCTTCAAGAAGGATTTCTTGACAAGATTTGTGGTGAAAAAAGACTACACTCATGATCATCCTCCAAGTATAGAACTTGACCCAGACTGGTACTGTAAAAGAGCTCACCCGCGCCTACAAGGAACTTTGTCTACCTGCACCTGCTGATATGGTCTTTAACAAACCAGACATGCACCTCATGTACTACAACGCCCTTAAGTCACACATAATAAGACATGTATACCTGGACCAAATGACCAATTTGAAAAGCCTTTACTGTGAAGCCAAGAAAGCAGAACAAAATTCCAACGCTCTTCACAAGGCGCAAACAGGGAAAAGAGAGCAACCCAAGAATTCACATTCAAGTGGATGCTCCAACAGACCACCCCCCAGAAACGGTAATGGCAACACCAACCCCAAGCCCTCCAGTTCAAATGGACATGAGAGTGTGTATAACACACAGTCAAACCAAACCCGTTTCCGCGTGGTGACCACTCAAGACAACCATGACAAGGGAAAAGCCCAGGGAGAGCATTAAGTGAGCCAAGCTCTCCCAAGACTACCCCTGACTTGCCCAGTGATGAGTATTTCCCAGAGGACGTGGACCTATGTCCAATGGTTCAAGTACCCTTGGAGGACCCAGTACTATACACCATTGCCAGACGCCCAAATAATTTTGATGTCATATCCTTTCTGCTTTCAAAGTTACACAGGATCAGATCTCCTAGACTTGGGCGCAGATCAAACCCTGGTCAACAGTAGCTTTTTCAACAAGTTCAAGCTAGCCACTAATCCTTTGCAGATTAAAAACGTGGTTTTAGCTGATTAACACCACATTGCTGTGACAGGGGAAACTGCCCCCTTCTCTGTTACGCTAGAAAGCCTACACTCCACCATTCAAGGTCCTGTCATCAACTTCCCCAAGTTTGACATTGTAATAGGACTTGACTGGTTGTGAAAGAACAACCCCCACATAGACTGGGTGACCTCAGTACTGACCATCAAACAGGAAGGTGTCAATCACCAAATCTATCCTGACTCCGTGGATCAACTCCTGCGCAACCATGTCCTTGTACACATCACTGAGACCTTGGAAAAACAGAAAACCTCAAGAAAATTGACTGGTACTCTTGTCAATACAAGATTATCCATTTCAAGGATCACCAGGATACCACCACGCCACAGGACTGTGAAATTGTAGCTCAACACCTAGAGATCTTCAAGGAAGCTCTACCCAGGCTGCCGCCTGAGAAACACATCCAGCATTCCATCCAACTCAAAGGAGCAGTACCTAAGGCACAGCCCATCTATTGCCTCACTCCTAACAAGGACAACACTCTGTGTGCTTATCTCAAGGAAGCATTGGAGGAAGGGCTTATCTGCTCCTCACAGTCTCCTTTTGGTGCTGCAGTATTCTTTTTAGAAAAGAAGGACGGTACCCTACGCCTAGTAAAAGATTACCAAGCCCTAAATGATGTTACCATCAAAAATTGCTATCCACTACCACTCATTGACAATCTCTTTGATTCCCTTGGTGGCGCCGCAGTCTTCTCCAAGATTGATCTTACAGCAGGCTATAACCAGATCCACATCAAAGAAGAAGACATCTCCAAAACAGCCTTCCACACCAAGCATGGCTTATACAAGTGCGTGGTGCTTAACTTTGGTCTGAAAAATGCTCTGTCAACCTTTGTAACCTTCATGAACAAGGTCTTTGCTCCCCACGTTGGCAAGTGCACCCTGGTTTACTTAGACAACATCATTGTTTACAGCCTGTCAGTGGAACAGCATCACAAGGATCTAGAAGCAGTCTTTGCCACTCTAGCGCAACACAAGCTGCTAGCCAAACCTTCCAAATTCCAGTTCTTCCACAAACAACTACCCTTCTTGGGACACATAGTTTCAAAGGACAGAATTAAACCTGACAGTCAAAAGATCCAGGCCATCTGCAAGATGCTGCCAGCCAAGGACAAGTTGGAACTCTGTACCTTCCTAGGGATGGTGGCTTATGTACGGCAGTTCATACCCAATTGTGACGTACTGACTGCACCTCTGTCCGCCATAACTGGCGCCAAATCCAAATTTGTGTGGACCCCCCAGTGTGACCTCTACTTCCAAAGCCTTAAGGAAAAACTCACAACAGCACCCATCTCTAACACCCCAAATGCAATGGGGAGTACCAAATGGAGACAGACACCTCTGACGCATTCATTGGAGGAGTACTACAAATTAAAAACAACACTAGTGACTTCCTTCCCATGGCCTATGAGTCACACAAGTTGATAGACAGCAAATGCCGCTACCCTATACACAACAAGGAACTGTTGGCAATTGTACACTGCCTAGCTAAATGTTGCTGTTATTTGGAGCAACAAGAAGAGTTCACCCCTTGACAGACCACAAGTTGCTCATCTACTTCAAGACTCAAGCAAATCTATCCTGCAGACAATCCAGATGGATGGAGCTATTAGAGAGATTCATCATGCTCATCCAGTACAACCCTGGGGCTGAGCTTGCCATGGCAGATGCTATTAAATGCCTGTATGACCGTGCCTCAAGGAGAGAAAATGGGCTTGGCTCAGACTAGCCTATCTTATTGCTACAAACAAAAGACAGAGGTTTCCCCCAGGCACAACCAGCATAACAAAGGAAACAGTCATCAAAAATGAACACCTGTTTGCTGACGTGTATGGAACCTTAAACAGAAAAATGTCTGATGGCACAACCATTCCTTACATCCCACACACCAAAGAGTGGACACCATTTTAAGTTACCATTGAGACCTTGGGCATACCAAGAGCCAAAACCTATATGAATTCCTTAAGCATGAGGCATGGTGACTAACTCTGTATTGGAATGTCTAAAAAGTGCTAGAGCAATGTGAAGTATGCAAAAATAATTGCAAAAAGCAAAACCCCGCCAAAGTCAGTACATCCCATCTGCACACAATTTTCTTTCAAGGTATGGGCTCAAGACATTGTTGGCCCCATGCCAGGGAAAAACAATTATAAGATATACATCATCACCACCATTGACTTTGCAATGTGATGGCCAGTAGCCTAAGCAGTAAAGGCACACACTGGCAACAATGTACAACAATTTATTGGCAAGGAGATAATCAGCAAATTCAGAAAGCCAGAACTCCTGATAACTAATGGAGGGAAAGAGGTAACCTCTGAAACCACAATGTATACCTCACAAAGAATGAAGTCAAACACACTGCAACAACGCCATACCACCCACAGGCCAATGGGCGCGTAGAGAGGCTTAATGGTAGCCTTGTGCAAGCCTTATCCAAACTCACCGCCGGCAAGCCTGAAGACTGGCATAAGCAGATGTTGACTGTGTTACTTGTGTGTTGAACCCAAGTGAACAGATCCACCGGAAAAAGCCCTTTTAAACTGATATACGGCACACAGCCAAATATCATTCAAGCATTGACAGGACCTAAGCTGGAAATCCCAAGCAAAGTCCCTGCGCTCAGATCCCCATGTTGTAGAGGCCAACAAGGGACAAGCAGCAAAAGAAGAGGAAAATTTGCAAAAGACGTAATTCCCATCCACAACAGACATGAAGTTGGGGACAAACTTTGGGTCATGAAAGTTGACAAGAGCAAACTACAACCCAAAAAAGTAGGGCCAGCAATCTCCTAAAGGTAAACAACAATAACAATTACCTTGCGCAGGGGCTTGGATAACATAAGCAAGACAAGACCCTACACCACAATTGCCTGTGACCCTGTAAAGCAATCCAGAAACAACAAGAAACCGCCCTACCTGCCACAAAACAACAATTAGTCCAATACAGCGCTTGGGCTCCTGACAACCTCCCTGATGGCCTGCCCCCAGAGAAGGCCAACCTTCAGCCGGGGGGAGGTGTCAAAAATGCAAGCTTGACCCGCTAGCAAGGTTCCAACCAAGCAGGTTCCTGACCTGCAATCTGATTATCTGGTTACTCAAAGCCAGACTAGGAAGTCAACTCAAATCACCAAATCCAACAACATGAACAGATGATGATCCTTTACAGTCTATACCTTGTTTTATTGCTTGACTCATTACAAGGATAAAGCCACCCCCTTCAACATCCCACAATGTGATCACCAATCCTGTTCCTACTATACACAAATTTACCATGACTATATAATCACTATCTCTCAATATTGATTATTATCTAGTTTCTAAATATTTTCCCTTTGTAACTCTTCTAAAAAAGCACAGTTACAACACTTAAATCTCACAGGAACATCCTAATACTGCATGGACTAAACACCTGCCCACTGCCCTACTCATATTGCAGGCAAGAATTAACAGGGGCACGGGGTTCAGCCCAAGCACCCTGGCCTTTGGAGCTCCTGATGGCTTGATGGGGGTATAGCAAAGAAAGTTAAAATCCAAAGTTTCTGGAAAACCTCCCTTGACACTTAATCTTCCCTGAGTCAATGGCACACCAAAGCCTAAGAAAATAAACATAGGTGCATTAAAGGAGGTACAAAACACCTTGAGGTGAGATACACTGTGGGTGACCCTGTTTATGCTCTTGATCCCAACTCAGCCAATCTAGAACCTAACCACCTGGGGACCTTAAAGATATCTGCTGTCTACAGAAACCATACCTATCAGCTTGAAGATGCCCAAGTGTTGTAAATTGCGCCATTAATGCTATTTTAATATGGCCTTCAAATAGTGATATGTTCAAATATTTGGTTGGTTTTGCTTTTGACTTTGTGAATTCCTTGCCTTATGTAAATGGGTCTGTTCCAATTTCCACCCATTCTGAAACACCATACCTGCCCTTGTCTGATCCTGGTATGATGTCACCCCAATGTGACTCCCTCAACCACTCTGTCTATTTAACATGTGATCATTGACCCTTGTCTACTATTTAAGTAGAATTATCTCTCCTAATAAAGACAAGAAATTCCACATTTGTGTTGGCTTTAATATTATTCAAGATTTTTCCTTTCCTTTTTGACAAAAGGAATTCATCTTCTTGTTTTTCAAGAAATTAAGGTTTGAGCCTTTAATTTTCCCCTAGGGCTAACCCAAGGCTAGCTTTGAACCTCAAATCTTTCATTATAAAGATTTCCTGCCGTTTCCTCCTAGATGTTGTCCCCAGGAGCCAACACAACAAAATGGTGCACACTATAGGGACCTTAAGCCCTTTGGTTACTCTGCTCCCCTACTTTATCTGGTCCTTCTCCTTTTGTTTCTGAAGTACCCAAACCACCCAGAGTCTCTAGTCCTCTGCTTGAAGAGGATGTTACCAATTCTCCCTCTACACTAATGTTAATAATGTTATCTCCCAGGTCTGCATGGGCCCTCTTCCTGCCTTCTCTCTTTATTAAAAGCAAGCCTGTGACACCGTGCAATCTTTACTACATATGGGCACCATGGCAATGCACACTATTCCTGGCCTCTACCCTGGCTACGCCTTGGAGGATATGTATTCTTTCCTCCTGGATTTTTGTCTCCCCTCCTTCTTTGATGGAGTCAATGGAAACTGTTGGTGTGCTGGTCAAACAATTTATCCATACTTCTTTAGTTTACCACCAGTTGGTGTTAGGATCACAGAGCCTTTTCTTGACTACTATAGCCACTTCTGTCTCCAATTATCATGCACAGAACATGGCCTACTGTTGCAACTGAACCAATTAGATTTCAGTATTTAAATTGGGGAAGACAACAGTCTAATATAAAGGACAATGATGAATAGAATAAGGTATTGTTTATTTTAGAATATTATGATTAATATACTACGTGGGAAAAGCCACAAGGCCACAATGGGGTGTTCTATGTAAGGTTCATAGCCAAGGTATAACTGATGCAGGGATCAGCAGGTCAAATTGACAATGCTCATAATTAGGAGATAGTGCCTGCAGTTTTACCCTGCCATCAGATTGATCCATGTCATTAGATATGTTTTGAGGCAACACACTGAACACCCCCTGTGTATTGTTAGATACATTGACAGGCAAGTCTGGAACTTGGTTGCAACACTACCAGGAGTGGACACATAGCCTTGTTGCCTGTATTTCAGACAACCAGAGAAACTTACTGGCTTTGAAGAAAACCAGACCTCATCTCTGAACTTGCTTTGCTTCTTGCTTCCCAGGTAAATCAGGGATTGACTATGTGAACTAGATGACCACCAAGCTATGTGATGAGGACAGATTGAAAGAACTCACTTGAAATATTGCCAATATTTTGAGACCTTGGTTAACAAGCTCAACCAATTCCAGGAACATGTCAATTCTCAACTCAAGTAAGTTGGAGTCCACATTAATAATTGGGGCCAACATCTGCACCAGCAATATGGTTTGGATAAGGTTGCTCTAGGCAACACTCTGTGTCAGGTTCAAAACTATGTTGATGACAGAGTAGCCTCAATTGAAGTGAATTCTCCTACTCCTTTGGTGGAGGCCTCATCTGGTTTTGAGGCTAGGGTTTAGGAAGCCATAACAAAACTCAAGGCCATCAATAAACTCCAAGCATCTGTTCCAGTCCCTCTGCCAGTGGAGCCTGTGCTCAATGTTGTGAATAACGTCATTCATCATGTTTTGATTTTGCCTTTGGTGGGCCATTTCAAAGACAAATATCTTGCTTTTGCTTTTGCCTCTTGAAACGAACTGGTATTGAGAAGGAAACATGATTATTTGGTTTACTGACTCTGCGCAACTCACTTGCCCCACTCATACCTGTGGCAAGTGATCCTAATGTCATGTAGTGTTTTGTGGTATTATCAACAACTATATATTACATTTCCATATTCACCAATAAAATTAAGTTCTATTCACATTTTTGTCTTTGTGTCTTCTGTACTTCTGCGCCTCTCTCTAGACATGTCTAGCAGAGGTTATTCTTCAAGGGCTGCAAGGTAATCACATTGCATTCCCTGTCATCTAACTGAGACTTAGTACAAATCCAATCCTAAGGTTAGGATTTCCCATTGTGTGTCTGTGCCGTGCCTCAGAACACAACATAAATGGTGCTCACTACAGGGGCTGTAAGCCCCTTGGTTATCCCTTTTGCATCTATGTTTTCAGGTCTCTTGCCTCCACCTATTTGAGAGTCAACTTCAGCTGAAATTACCAGCCCTTCTATTGAGGAAGACATTGACAACCCTCCTATTGTCCCTACTGTACTAAACCTTGGGAATGGTCCCTGCATGGTTGCTTACCCCATGGGTACCCCTGACTTGGAACAAGTCATGGTGGTAGCCCTGGGGATAGCTTGAGACAGAGCCATCCCTTGCCTTCAGCTACAGTTTAGCCGTGCCAAATACTATGAGTTAATTGTGGCCCCTCAGTTTCCACAACATCTCCTCTCAGCAGCTGGCTCCGCTGAACACCTGCTGTCATCATTTGTACAGCCCGCCTTGGACCACCATCAGATGGTGTTGGGCCTCCACGTTCAAGAAATCTTGTCTTTACAAGCAGCTGTTACTCATCATTGGGATAAGTTCACCGCCTATCAACAATGGATTCACTCCCTGTTCTCCCTGGTATCTGACAACCAGCGCAATTTGGTCAACTCCCAAACATGTTGGTCAATTCTATTGAAAAAATGCACCAGTCTATCCCTGAGTACGTTAAGGAGCAACTACATGAGTTTCACCAGTTAGAACAACCTCGGCAAACCCAAGTAGATTCCACCCTAAATGATTATCTCACCAACTTTGAACGCCTAGTACAACAGCTCAATGCATTCAGTGCCTATTCCTCTGAGCAATTGCAATAGTTAGCAGACCTTGACGCCCAAGGCCTAAATGAACTCAGTGCAGAATTTGATTGAGAGAGAGCTACCACTGCTGCTGCTGCTGCTATAGCCAAACTTCAAAGTCAGGTGAATGAGCTGTCTGCTCCCAAGCCTGATGCCCGCCTTCTCATCCTGCCAATGAACTGGTGGACAGAGAACAGAGAATTTTGGAGGCCATCCTAGAGCTACGCGCTTCCACTTGTAGTCAGGGACGCCCTACTGAAGCCCCTCAACCTTATCCCCAGGTGCTTGCGTTGACTGCTCAAGTTGCTGAGCTACAGCAAGAAGTTGCGGCCTTACAGGATTTAGTAATGACTGCTGCTAGCCCAGTTGGGGTTAGCAATGAAGATGGCTGCTGTTCTGGTTTGGCGGGGGCTCCCCAAATCCATTGTGCTAGGGAGTTGATTACCCTAGCTAATGAGGTGGACCATTTGAAATAAGACCAGACTGAGTTTGACAGAGTTGTACAAGAGATTAGTGAGCTGATCAATTCAGTAAATGATAGGTTCACCCTCTGCCTATCAGTGGGGCCATCCCTTACCTCTCAACTGGCTGAGCTCTCTACTGTTGTCACTACCCAAGGTCAGCGCTTAGATGCTACTGAGCGGCAGACTGCTCTAGCCAACTCTATGGGTGCCCAAACTACCAAGACTCTGACAACCCTTGAAGAAAGTGTTCAACAACTATGGGCTAGACAACCCCCCTCCAAATCTGAAGCTGAGTTCTCCCCGTGCATAAATGTACTTGATAGCAACAATGATGGCCCAACTCCTGAGGCATACTTCAAGCCTACCTTTAAGCAAGTCTTTGAACCAAAACCTCAACTATTTCAGCTTTCTTAACTATTTATGAAACTGCCATGAGACAAGCATCAGATGAGGTTAAGAAAGAACATATTCTGACCTGTTTGCACCCAAATTACCAGGAGGTGGTGGTTCCTGAGCTGCCCATAATTGAGACTTGGGAAGATATGAAGCAGCCTCTGATTGACAAGTTTGGTGGTGATCTTAGCCTGGAAGTGAAAAAGGACGCCTTCATGCATATATCTTTCAAGCCCAAGGAGACGCTAGCTAAATTTTCAGACAGATTCTACATGGAAGAACAACAATTAATAACAAGCAGACAATTGACGGCACATGAAGTGTATATGGCCTGCGCCCAGGCCCTCAAGGTGAATCAACTCATGTGCCTTCATTTCAAGGCCCACAAAGCTATGCTATCCTTCATGAAAAGTATAAAGACACTGCTACAGGATATGCATCTCACCCATTCTGGGGCAGTTGTTCAAGAGAGTTGCGCCGCTTTCAACTCAGTTTCATCTTCTTGTGACCCTTGTATCCTCACTATGAACTCCCAAAACCTCCTTGGCGTCAGGGCTGCCACAATTGTTACCAAATAGGTCACCACTCTTGCGTCTGCACCAACCTGTGGGTTGCAGGAGCTGACCCAAGGATCAGTTGGGAAAAGAACAGTCAACCTAGAGGCAGAGTGACTCTTGGTTGACAATTCTTCCAGTCTCTTTCAATTCCTTGCCTGCTACCAACTCTGAGTCTGCTGACAATGAGGCTCCTTCTATCCTTCTGCTGTTCCACCTCATTTTGGACAATTCTTATGTGGACAAATCTGATGTCAAGGATCTCAATGTGTATGGGTATTCTGTCCTTTTTGCCCCCAAAACTATTGCAGTCCCATACAAGCTACAGTCTGGGAAGACTACAACTACTGCCAAGCCCTTGCCTGAGGCCAAAGTGGTTGTCTCCCGTCCCTATCTTACTCAGGCAAAAAGGTCCCCTGCATTAGTGGAATCATCAGAGGAAGCTGCTGAAGTTACGGACGCCGTTTTCAAGAATGTATCTGTATTGTTCCCTCTCTAAAATGTATATAAGGAGTTCCCGGGACTGAGATGCATGGTTGAGAAATGTGATAAGGAACTAGTAGAGGCACAAGATATCCTGGCTGTTCTTCCACCCTCTGGACACACCACCACCCAGGTAGAAATATCCATCCAGAAAGTAAAAATCAAGGCCGTTCTGAATACTGGATCTCCTGTCAATGTTATCTCGTCCAAAATGATGAAGAAACTTATGCTGGTCCCCGACCTCAACTAACATCAATTCTATGGCACCACTGGTCTCTCCATGACTTGCGCCTTAGGCGCGTACTCTGCCTTGCCAATGCAATTTGGTAAACTTCTGTTGGCTGCGCCAGCTGTTGTTCTAGAAAACAAAAGCTACAAACTTTTGGTTGGTACCCAGTTCCTTCAGGAATATAATGAGATCATCAACCTAAAGGATGGTTATATCTTTATCTTGGGATAGAAAGTCCTTCTGATCTTTGAGGAGCCAATCAAAGTTCCTGCTAAACGTTTGAAGACATGTACACTGGAATAACCCACTGGGGGTTTCACCCTAAAATGTTGCACCCATTCCACCAACATGAAGTGTCCTTTCATGGCTTGCCCTGCATCTGAGGGATTCCTCTCATGGCCACGTCTGCTGTCTCTATTCTTCCAGGTTCTCAGGCCATCCTAGACTCCCAGATATTGTATGAATTACTTGAACAAACTTTCTTAGAGCTGTACTCTCCTCCCTCACTAGGGTGTAACAAGTCTTACCTCTGCCCTGGAATCCTGGACATCTCCCACAAGGATCCTGTTCAATTACTAGTTGCCAACCTTACCGCGCTTCCTATAATCATATCCAGAGGACAGGTTGTTGGTTACAGAAAGTTGTTAAATGCCCCTGATGTCTTGTCCCTTCACCCCTTTGGAACGTTTCAAGACTTTAACCTACCAGAAGACAAGCATCAAGTCCTATCTCTATTCACTGCCCAAGACTTCCCTCAGTTGTCCCTGGTACAACAGAAAGAGGAGCTTGATCTACTAGACCAATTCCCTAACATCTTTGCTAAAGATAGCACTGAATATGGGCTGTCCAAAGGCATTATCCATCAGATTGACACAGGAGATGCTCCCCCCTTTTGTGCCAAGCCATATTGCCGCAGCCAAGTGGAAGACGTGCAGGTTTCTAAAGAATTCACGCAACTGCTGGACGCTGGACTACTAGCTCCCTCTCAAAGTCCCTGGGCTTCTCCTCTGCTTGTCTTAAAGAAAAAAATGGAGGCCATCAAATTGTGATGGACTATTGGAGGTTGAATTTTTGGCAACAGCGCCCATGTCAACACTAAAAATGTTGACAGTGGCCATGTTGACACTTTTAATGTCAACACTATAGTAAAGTGACAACCCGGTTTTACTTAATGTCGTTTCCTGGATGTTGACACTTTTTTAATTAACGGCATAATTTACCCATAACATTTTTAATATAATTTTTGTAAAATACTTTATTATACTAAAAAGACCCCAGAGAGTTCAAAAATGCAATAACAAATACCATAAGTAATAAGAATAAGGAGATATATACAACTATTTTTCAGTTTACTATGTAAATTACACTCTTTACTATAAAATTATTTTTTATTCCCATAAAAATTAAAATTCCAATGAACCAAAAATAAAGATATATAAGATATCATAATAACTACAAATTATAAAAAAATATTTAATTTATTATACTTTTTATAAGCACAACTGAAAATATCTCATAGCTTAAAGATAAATTAACAAAATATAAGATATTTCTTACTAGACCACATTAAAACTGTATCTTAAACTTATTATTTATACTTAAAAAGTTTAGTACTATCCAAAAAAATTTAAAAAATTAAAAGTTTAAAAGTAAAAAATATATAGGCAAAGCAAAGCAAAGTTTATTTTGGCTAATTAAAGCCACCAGTAAGAGCAGTTTCAACACCTTCTAGGTACTTCTTGATCTCCACCACCTTGCACTTCTTCTTCACTACTTTCTGCACGTCCTTCTGGTAGTCTTGCTCCTTGAACTTCCTCTTCTTGGGGGGCACCTGGTTGGCCAGGTTGCGGAACTTGGAGACAGTCCGGGCCTGCTCCTCCTGCAGCTTGGAGAAGAGCTTGTTGAACTTGGGGTTAGTCCCAAACTTGGTCTTCAAGTGCTTGTGCCAAACCTCAAGGATAGAGGTGGTCTTCATCTCCCCCTTGAGGCAGGCGCCTTGACAGTTCCAAGGGGCAGTGGCCCCGCTTGTACCTCTCCGGGCAGTCACCTTCTTGCCCACCCATTGCCACTCAAAGTACTCCAGGTACCCTTCAAAGATGATGGAGTGCTTCTTGATATAATCATCCTCCTGGAGGGCCTCAAAGCCAAGCCCAGTATGCTCCAGGGCACAAAAGCCAAGGCAGCAAACTGGGTCAGGGTAAAGTGGCACTTACCCTTACCATTGTTAAGATACTTGTCAAAAAGGTCCTTCTCACTCTTGAGATTCTTGACAATAGCCTGCCAAAAATGGAAGGAGCAGCCCTGGACTTCTCCATCAAAGGTGGCCTGGAAGGCTATGAACTGAGCCTGCTCAAAGTCCATTATTATAACCTTTGGCCCAAGTGAGCGTGCATGAGCTAGATGCTCAGCGGCTAAGGTTGCCTCATCCTTCTCAGCAGAGGAGGGATTGGCCCTTGTGGTGTGGGTGGGATGGGGGAGCTGGTTGATGGGAAGGGAGCTCAAAGCATCACAGACAATCTTGAAGGCTCTAGTGTAGACTTCAGTCTTGGCACCAGGAAGGAGAAAGAACACAAGAGGGATAACCTGGTCATTGAACTGCCCATGCAGGACCCAAAGCTGCTTGAAGAGAGGGAGCAAGTAGCAAATGCGCGGTTGCACAGCCAGGTGGTAGCAGTGTTCAGCTGCTCCAGGTTTTTGGTTGTTACGTAGGCTACAATCCTATCCTCCACTTCCTGCCCATTGTCATGGAGCAGGAACATCTCACCATCCTCTGTCTTCTTGAGGGCATCAGTGAGGACCAGGTCCTTGATGTTGGTGGCACTCTTGGCCAGGGGGTTTGAGGCTTGACGCCTATCACTCACAAACTTGGCCAACTGGGTGTGAGTAGGGACCCTCTTGAGGTTGGTAGGGGTCAGGTACTTGCAAGCAAGCACGGCCAGCTGGGTGGCAGAAAGGTCTTTGGAAGTGGGCATAATCTGCACCAGATACCACTTCAGGAGGCGGGAGATGGTAGTTTTGGGCATGATGCAGGTATGTTTGCCCTTTATGATTTGGACCAGGTCCCATTGCTCAGAGTTGAGCCGCACTGGACAGGAGCGGTCCTCACAGGTGTAATGGCGGCTCTTAAAGCCCCAGTTGGCATTGTTGCATGAGAAGATGTATCCATTGGCCATCATGGCTGGCCCACCTTTAACACTCATGATGGGGAAAAACTTGGGTAGGGTGGAAGGAACCTTGAACTTGCCATAAACGTTGCAGATGTTGTGGGCCACAAGAGGGTCCCAAGGGCCAGCAAGAGCATGGCGGAAGCCAGGAAAGTAATTGGGGCGGGGCTTCAAATCATCCCCAAGTGAGCTTGAAGGGGGAGAGTTTAGCGGGGGTGGGGAAGCAGAAGGAGGCTTGTTGTGGTGCTCCTCATGTGCAGGAGACTTATCCTTGGGTGGGGACTTTTAGGCTGAGCGCTTCTTCTTGGTTGGCTCCTTGTCAGAAGCCAAGTTGTAAAAACTGTGCTCTGTAAGAGAGCCATCAGTTTCCTCTCCCCCGGTGGAATGAGTAGGGCTCTTCTTAGGAGAGGGCTCAGGGGAGGGCTTGGGGGATGGTTTGGGGGTGGCCTTCTTTGACAAGACTGGCTTCTTCTTGGTGGCTTTGGTGGGCTTGGAGGGACGCTTGGTACCCTTTGGCTGTTTGGAGGTGTTCTTGTCCTAAAATAATAATTAAAATGGTTTAAAATAAAGCAAAGTATGTAAAAACAAACAAAACAACTTAAAAAGCATAATATACAAAAATTAAATCTTAGATGGTTTTTCTTGGCATTTAAATGTTAAAAAATACTTGTATAGTTTTTATTTTATTAAAGTTATAAATAACAAGAAAGAAAGTTAAGAGAAATATATGAAAGTATTATATTTAGATATATATTTTATTTTAAAAATTAAAAAATATGAAAGAACAAAGTCAAAAATACAACCTATCAAAAAACAAGAAGTTTTTATTATATAAAACATAAAGTTTTATATGTGAGAAGTGAAAAAGCGTTGACATTATGAGTGACAATTAGTAAAAAAAGCTGAATTCTCACTGTTGATTACAAAAATTGTAGACATTATTTTTGACAACATTCTCACTGTCAACATTAGTTTGAAAATTTGCTATGAAAAAACATAGTACGCTTAATTAAATTTACGCGGGCTAGCAAAAACTAAACTGTTTCCTATGTATTTTGTTTACATATAAAAATTAAAAAAACATATAAAAATAAGTTAAAAAAGTATCAAGGGTCTTTATTTCTTTATTAAAAATTATATTTGGGTAGTGGCAATATGATATTTTACCATTGAGCTTAAGTAAAGTTGTTAATAAGTTGTTGGTAGATATTGAAAAGGGTAAAGTGTCAACAACGTCACTTGTGACATTCTTTATATGAGGTGGCATATTAATCTAGGCTTAATTGCGCCACTCTAATTTGCTTAACTCCACCCCAGGGGGTGATCACAAGCAAATAAACAACATTATTGAGTGTTGACATTATTTTTAATAATAAATTCTATAGTAACTTACATAGTAAGTCACGCTTAAATTATTGGATCACTGTTAGCATCCAATCCACTTCATATATTAAAGCCGTAATAAGTGCCACATAAATATATATAACATGAACATGCCAACAATCAAATATATGTGCACTGTCTTTTTCAATATAATAATTCAATAAAAAAAATTTAAATGTGCACTTATTTTTTTACTGTAGATGCTTCAGTTTTGTTATTAAAAATAAGTTTGGCTTAAAAAGTGTCAACATTGACACTTTTACGTTGTGAAATCAAATAAAATAAACTAATTTTTATTAGTAAACATAAAGAAAAAACCTGGCTAAATCAAGTTTTTTATTAAGCTTAATATTAAGTTGTGTCAAGATGGCCACAATTTGTTGTGTTTTCTGGGTTTGCACCCCTGAACGCTTTAAAAAAATAATTAAGCTAGCGCAACTAGCAAAAAACATAGGAGATTTAGAGTTTCAAGTCAACAGTGGCCATGTCAACAAAGTGTCAACATGGCCACTGTCAACATTTTTAGTGTCAACATGGGCGCTGTTGCCAAATTCTCTAACCAAGAAAGATTCCTATCCCTTGCCGTGTATTGATGATGCTCTTTGACGTCTCAGGGGTTCTAAATTTTTCTCTGCCATGGATTTGGCGTCTGTTTACTGGCAGGTTGACCTTTCTCCTGAGGACTGTCAAAAGGCTAGGCTCATTAAGTCAGAAGGATTGTTTGAACCTACCTGCATGCCGCAAGGGCTCTGCAATGCCCTGGCAACTTTCCATAGGGTTATGGATTCCATCCTGTGTGATTTGAAGCTGTCATGTGTCCTAGTCTATTTAGATGATATAACAGTCTTCAGTGCTACGTTCACCAATCACCTAGCCCATTTTAAAGAGGTGTTTGTAAAGATCCAAGAGACTGGCCTCAAGCTAAAACCTTCTAAGTGTGCTTTCTTTAAAGAGCAACTTGAATTATTGGATCATAAAGTAACCCAAACGGGGATTTGTCCAATGACCAAGAAGGTTGAAGCCATTGAAAAAATGCTTCTGCCCACCAACCTACAAAAAATAAAGGTCTTTCTAGGCATGATGGGTTACTAAAGGCAATTCATCCTTGACTTTGCTGATACTAGCAAACCCCTGGTCCAACTGTTACGTAATGTACCTTTCAAATGGACCGCCAGCCAACAGAAACCCTTTGAGACCTTAAAGCAGAAACTCAAAGAAGTGCCCATCCTAGTGTAACCCAACTATGATAAGGAATTCATCCTGTACATTGATGCTAGTGACCTTGCTATTGGGGCTATCTTGGCCTAGCTTGACAACAAAGGTGTGGACCACCCTGTAGCCTATACCTCTTGTGTTCTAAATAAGCATGAGAAGAATTATAGTGTTACAGAGAAGGAGTGCCTTGCTGTGTTGCATGCAGTCAAACAGTTCTGCCACTACGTGTATGGTACCCATTTCACTGTTGTCACTGACCATGCTTTGCTTAAGTGGTTACAACAATCTAAGGAGCCTGAGTGTCAGGAATATTCCTGACATAAGCCATATTTTAACTGAAGAAAAAACCTGGAAACAAGTGAAAGAATGCCCAAATAATGGGACAAAATTTTGATAATGAATTTCCCCCATTATCAGGGAAAATAAAAATCAATTTTTGAAAGAAACAGAACTTCATAAAAACTGGAATATTTATTATCCAAGCAGCCGCCCACAGCCACCGCGCAGACGCCCACCCCACCCGCCAGCGCGTCCATTGCCGGCCACCTGCCCGCCAGCACGCCCACCCTGCTCCCTGCTCCTAGTGCCCACTCCCCAGCCAACCAAAGCCCACCATGACACCCAGACAATCAGAAAAGTCCCCTGAAGCAGGGGGAAGTTTTAAGAATAATTCTTGGGCCCAAGAAGATGGGCAAATTCAGGATTTACAACCTTGGCCAAATTCTAAAAATATAGAGGGAAAGCCAAAAATAACTCCCAAAGATAAAAATACCTTGACCTCCAGCTAATGGAACCAGTTGGATGGCAACAATCAGCTAGGCTTAGACTCCAACCAAACTAGCATCCCAACCCAAAAATAGAAGTGTTTAAAGCCAAGAGTTGTCATCACCACCTGAACACCCATCCAGAGGAAATTATTGGCCCCAAGCAGAACTGTCTAAAACCCCAACAGATTGCCCAGGAAAAAGGGTTTGGCTATTCCTTCAAATACCAATTCCCAAGTCCCATGACCAAACTTTTGGGGACTCCAGTCCCCTGTTTTTACTCACATTTGCAAAACTGTGCAATTGGTGGCTCACTATAAATAAAGGATCCCCTCTTGGTAATAGCTTGTGCTATTATTGAGACTAATACCCTCAATAAAGTGAAATTCCTAACTTCAACTACAGTTAAAGCTACAGATCAAGCCCCTACCAACCCTCTAACCCAGTGAAGATGAATCACCTCATCTTTAAAGCTGTACTCACAGCCTGCCTTGGGATTGGAGGCTACCAACAGAGTTCAGAGTTCTTTGGCCCCTCCACAGAAGGACTAGGTTATGATCCATACCACAACCCTGGCCAACTTAACTCTTCAAACACTGGGCCCTGGCCAACTCTGGTATCTCCCCATTCAACAATCTCCATAGCCATGTATACTTCTGCTTACTACATCCTCATTTACTTTTCTTGGAGCTTTAGACGCTTCAACATACACACTAAGGTATTCCGTTGGCTGATGACGGTGTATCTCATAATCACCGCCTTGACAGGTTTCTAGTTTGCCAATTTGCTACCATACATACTCCAAGTGGTGCCCACCATTTTAGGGTATTACACTGAGGGGCTCTTAGCTAGATTGGCTCTATGCCTGCAAGGTTATGACTTCACTGTGCTCTATTACCCTGGGATTCACCATCAGAACGCTGATGGGTTGTCTTGAATGCCCATCCTTGCTCTACATCCTGCTGAGGCCAACCAGCTGTATAAACTAATTGGCTACCCTTCCTCCTGGGAAAGTGAAACAGAAGAGGTCCAACTTGCCCTTTATAAACTGTCTGAAGATACACTCATATGTGACATTCAGCTCTTCAAGAAGGTGCGGGGTCAATACCTGTCTTACATATGACCCAGTCTTTGCCTCTCCTTGGTATTGCAAGCCCATAAAGAGACTGGCCATGGAGGCATTGCTAAGACCTTCAACTGGCTCCAGAAGAATTACTTCTGGGAGAACCTTCACCTGTTGATCCTAGACGTCATAGCTAGTTCCCATGACTGCCAACTTCAGAAGCCCTGAGCTGCTTTGCATGAATTCAAATTGGTTCCCCCTCAACACACCTTTCATATGGTTAGCATTGTTGCTGTAGGCTCTCTCCTCCACTCATGTTCTGGATGCCGCTTCATCCTGATTGCTGTTGATCACTTCAGAAAGTGGGTAGAAGCTCACCCTACTAAAGACATCACTGCTAAGACTACTGTTGCCTTCCTGCTGCAGGATGTTTTTTACTGCCATGGCTGCCCTCAAGTGCTGTTGTCAGATAACAGAACCAACTTCAACGCCAGGCTGGTAACCTCTGTTGTTGAGGCTCTGGGGACTCACCAGTCTTTCTCTGCTCCCTATAATCCTTCCACTAATAGGGCAGTTGAGTGTGCCAACTCAACACTAGTTTCTATCATGGCAAAGCTCACCTACTCTGACGCTGCCAATTTGGACCTATATCTACCCGCTGCGCTCTTTGCCTATTGTCTGAGCAGACATTGGGTCACAGGGTACTCCCCCTTTGCCATGTTGTATGGGCGTGAGGCCACCATTCCGTTGCTCTTGGGGGTTCCCCTACTCTCCTCTGATAAGGCCATGAATCCTGACAACCACATCAAAGACTTAGTCAACCGCATCATTGATATACAGGCCACTGCCTACACTTCCACATACAAGACTACGATGCTCAAACTCTCTCCTGATAATGCTGGGCGCTCCCCCTTGCCTGAATTTGATGTTGGTGACCATGTCCTGTACTACCAACATAGAGTGGGTGGACGTGCACATAATTTGGACTCTCTGTGGATTGGTCCCTTGGAGGTGACTTTCAAAAGAGGGTCTGATTACACTGTAAAACTCCTCTCCAGTGGTTGCCCTTTTGCTTGTGTGCACACCAAGTTCCTCCGCAAGTATCACCCCCTAAGGCCAATCTAGAGGGGGGCAATGTTGTGGATAACGGCATTCATCATGTTTCAATTTCACCTTTGGTGGATCATTTCAAGACAAATACCTTGCTTTTGCTTTTGCCTCTTTAAATGAACTGGTATCTGAATCAGGAAATATGATTGTTTGGTTTCCTGACTCTGCGCAACTCACTTGCCCCACTCATACCTGTGGCAAGTGATCCTACCGTCCTGGTAGTGTTTTGTGGTATTACTAACCACTATATATTCCATTTTCATATTCACCAATAAAATTAAGTTCTATTAACATTATTGTCTTTGTGTCTTCTGTACTTCTGCGCCTCTCTCTAGCCACGCCTAGCAGAGATTATTCTTCCAGGGCCGCAAGGTAATCATATTGCCTTCCCTGTCATCTAACCAGGACTTAGTACAAACCCAATCCTAAGGTTAGGATTTCCCGTTGTGTGTCTGTGCCGCGCCTCAGAACACAACACCCAACTTTTACATTGTTTTCTTGACAGATCAGCTAGATACATTGTGTGGTGAGTTCAATTATTTGCAATAACGCCTCTCAGACAATTCATCATCTGAATCTGAGGGCAATAGAGCTCCTGAAGTCACTCGGTCCCTGCCCAAGCAGACCACAGATGCTGTCCTGGATTTTAAGGACATCCCTGTGTCAATTGTGCCCTTGCTTTGGATCACTTGAAATTGGTTACCAACAATGTTGCTGGAAGACAGGATGTACTAGAAAGGGAGATGCAGAACCTTACTTGCTTGACTGAAGCAATGGATGAGTGTGTCACTCCTTTGGCACTGCAGACTACTGCTTTGGCCTCCCGCACTAATGGAGTTGCAGGTACTTTGGCAGTACACAAGATACAAATTGATGAATTTGGAACTGTTGCCACTACTTCTAGGGATTTCAGTGAGCAAAAAAGCTCTAGTCTTGACACCTTGGAGGTGAGCCTTTGGTTATTGTGGGCTAGACAGCCTGCTGCAGAATCTGGGTTTAAAGGTTACCCCAATATTAATGTCCTCAACCAGTGTGACAACAGCCAATCCACCTTGTTTTCCACTAACCCTAATTATAAGCCTTCTTTCAAGAGAATCTTTGATCCTAGGGCCTCCACTATATCTGCCTTCTTAACAATCTACAAGACTGCAATGTGTAGGGCTGCCAATGAACTTAAGAAGGAACATATCCTTACTTGTCTGCATCCAACTTGCCAAGAAGTTGTAGTTCTTGAACTCCTGTACATTGTCACTTGGGAGGATATGAAGCGCCTTCATATTGAGAAATTCAAAGGAGATCTTAGCTTGGAGGTCAATAAGGAAGCCTTCATGCATATTGTCTTCAAACTCAAGGAAACTCTGGCTGAATTTTCTGACCACTTTTATATTGAGGGACAACAACTCATTACAAGTTGCTAGTTGACTCCTTGAGAAGCATATACAGCTTGCTCCAATGCCTTGAAAGTAAATCAGCTTCTGTGTTTACACTTTAAGGCACATAAGGTGTCTCTTAATTCCATGAAGAGCATCAAGACCCTCCTGCAAGAGATACATCTGACCCATGGAGGAGCTGTGGTCTTTGAGAATAAGACTAATGTTGCTGGAACTACTTCTTGCACCCCACAAATCATTAATCTTGGCTCTAATAGACAACCCAAGCAACAAGGTTGCGACAATTGTGGTCAAATTGGGAATCACTTGCATGCCTGCACCAACCCTTGGGTAGAGGGTTGTGACCCAAAGAAACAGGCAGGAAAAGAGAGGTCAGCTTAGAGGTGAAGACGCTCTCTGCAGACCAATTTTCCTTGTCTCCTCCTGATCCTCCCTCCAACAAGGAATCTCCTCCTTTGTCTGGACCAACTATCCTTCACCTGTTCCACAATCTTTCAAGTGATTCTGAGCCTGAAGATTCTGACTGCAATGGATCAGATAGTTATGGCTACTACGTTTTGGCTGTCCCAGAAACTGTTTCAGTCCCCTACAAACTTTGCTCAGGGAAGACTACCACTACAGCTTGTCTGCCTCTGGGTGAAGCTAAAGGTATGGTAGCTTTCCCTTACCTAGCTTAAGCTCATTGACCTCCTATCCTAGTGGACTCCTCTGAGGAAGCCGTTGAGTTAGCTGAAGCTCTCTTCCAAAATATTACCATGTCCCTGCCTTTGAAAACTGTATACAAGAAACTTCATACCTTGAGGTGCATGTTAGCAAAATGGGAAGATAAATTAGAAGAAGCGCAGGACAACCTGGCATTCTTAACTCCTTTTGGAAAAGATACCACCTGTGTAGAAGTATTGATCCAGAAGGCTAAGATTAAGGCCATCCTGGAAACAGGTTCTCTTGTCAAAATTGTTTCCTCCAAGTTGATGATGAAGCTCAGACTGGCTCCTGATCTCAACTATACTCAATTATTGAACTGCTAGTATGGCTCAGACTCAAGCCAGTGGCGCTTATTTTTCCCTGAAAATGAGGTTTGGGATACTTCTCATTGCATCCCCCACTGTTGTTTTAGAGAACAAAATGCTACAATCTACTGATAGGCACTCAATTCCTCCAAGATTATAATGGAATTGTCAACCTTAGAGATGGGTACCTATCTCTCTTAGATACAAGGCCCCTTAATCTTTGAAGAATCTCTGTGCATCCCTGGCAAGTGGCTTAAGACTTGTATGCTTGAGTACCCCACTGGCATCTTCTCACTAAAGTACAGAACTAACTTCTCCAATATGTGCTCCCATCTTCCTTCTTATCCTGTGGAAGAAGTCCCTCAACTTGCTCCTGTAGCAATTAAAATACCTTCTGGCTCTCAATTAATCATTAACTGTCAGATATCCTACAAGCTTCCTGAGAAGTTGACCTTAATGCTGTAAACTCCTGAATCTCCAAGTTGTTAGACAACCTTGGTCATGCCCTGGTATCCTAGATTAAACTCATAAGGAGCCTGTACAGCTGCTCCTAGCTAACCTGACTGCTTCACCCATGCAGGTTTATAGAGGCTAAGTTGTAGAAATGAATGTATACTAGGAGCTGAACAAGTGACCTCCCTATACCCTTTCAGGACATTCAGTGATTTCAACTTACCAAAGAGGACCCTTAAGTGCTCTCCCTGTTTACAGCCACTGATTTCCCGTAGTTATTGCCCATCCAGCAGAAAGACGTTCTAGAACTGATTGATCAGTTCAATGACATCTTTTTGTCTTGACCCAATTACTATGGTCTAGAAAAAGGAGACATTCACCAGATTGATACAGGTTATGCTCTGCCCTTTTGTGCTAAACCCTACCACTGTAGTAGGGTGGATGATGTCCAGGTTTCCAAGGAGCTCAAAAAACTCTTGGATGCTATACTATTAGCTCCTACTCAGAGTCCTTAGCACTCCACTTTACTTATCCTTACAAAAAAAGAGGCCATTGTATTTTGATAAACTATTGCTGCTTAAATTCCCTCACAAAAAAGGACTCATACCCACTGCCTCATATTGATGACGCCCTTAGACAATTAGGAGGCTCGAAATTCTTCTCCACTATGAACTTAGCATCAGGATACTGGAAAGTCAACTTTCCCCCTGAAGAACAAGAAAAAGCCGCCTGCATTACTTCAGAAGGCTTCTATGAACCTATACAAAAGCCTCAGGAGCTCTATAATGCGCCAGCCACCTTTCAGAGAGCCATGGACGCTATTCTGCAAGACAAAAGTTCACTGCGTCCTTTTTTACCTTAATGACATTACAGTGTTCAGTTCCACCTTTAATAATCAATTGTATTACTTCAAGGTGTCTTCCTCAAGATTTGAGAAGTGGGTTTAAAGTCCAAACCTTCCAAGTTCTCTTTTGTTAAGAAACAACTCAATTCCTTGGGCCATGAAGTTACCCAGACTGATATAAGCCCCTGGACAATAAGGTGGAAGATATTAACAAGATTCTGCCCCCACAAATCTATGTGAGGTTCTTGTATTCCTGGGAATAATGGTATACTATTAACAGTTCATGGTGATCTTGCTACTGTGAGTGAGGATAGTTGGTTGGTTGGTTGGTTGGTTGACAGACTAGGAGATGGACAATGGAATAGGAATAGGTCTAGATTTTGGTCAATGAACTTAATACTTTACAATTTGGAAACCAGACAGCATCTTGTTGTACAAAGTTGATCAGACAAGGAGAACAACAAAGGGTTTGGAGTAGTAGCAGCAGCAACTACTCTAAATCAAATCCTCAAGTAATGGCTTCTATTTGAGCTAATTGGCTGTATAGTTGGTAAGAGGAGACTAGCCTTTTTAATCCTCAAATTATATACTCAAAGAATATTCAATGGTGTAGCTAATATAAGGGGGTATAAATGTGTGTCTTTATTGAGAAAAGAAGAGGTGTTTATATAATACAACTTACTTGATAAATCAAGGCAAGTTGGTCATTGCATGGGGTAGAGGAAGGAGAAAATGAATGTTGAACAGCTGGAGATTAGCACAGCAATCAGGGGAAGGTAAGAGCAGCCCCAGCAACACAAGGGAGTTATTGAAGACTCAAGGTTGGTTAATTTGGTCAATAACTGCAGTTGGTTAACTATTTGGTTGATAAATTAATGCCTAGTTGGTGTGACTTTCAATCCAGAAGCTAGTTAGTGTCTTTGGGTAATCTGGTAGCCAGTTGATGTTTTGAGCATCCAGAATGACTGCTTCATTTGAAAGGCAATCATGATCTCTTAAAATCAGGAATTAACTCAACAACAATCAGGATTTGATTGCCTGACTGGTGATGGGTTTTACCACACATCCCCCCACATGAATAGACTATAAATGTGGAAAGTCATAGAGCCTAATCAGCAAAAACAAAGGACATGAAGAAACTTGATGCAGATTTAGTTGCCAAGCAGTCAGCTGTGGCAGAAGAGAACAAGACAATTACTAAGGGCCTGATTAAATTGTCCAGTATCTGGACAATTATGCCAAAAAGATGGAGGAGTTGGAGCGTTTCTGACAGCAGAACACCTCTATTGTTAGTGGTAGCCAACAAAAATGACCAGTGAGTATCTCCAGCAACTATTAAAAAGCTACCAACGTTGAGGAGCAACAGAAAACCTTGGGAAAAACCAAGAAGAAGCCTTGAATCTTATTGCAAAAACCAGTGGTACCCGCCACTAAAAAGGGGAAGGAAAAGACTACCAATCACCAGGACTCCACTGAGGAGGCACTCCATAATATCCAGAAAGAGGCAACAACATTTAAGAAGTTGGTGGATGGAAGAACATCAAATAAGCGTACTGAGGCGCTAAACCCAGGTACAGTAAAACCAATACCCAAGGGAAAAACAAAGATTAATGTTTTCTAGCCCTTCTTTGGACACTGACATAGGATACACAGTACCAATGGATTTCAACAGTAATGTTCTTTGGCTTAGATTATCCTGGAAGGAATTTTCAAGGCCTTCAAGGTCAAATTTTCTGATGGCAAGAAACCCATTCCTCTTCTACGTTGTATGGAAAAGACTACCTTATCAGTTGAACAACAATTGTACAAAGTGGAATTGGATTGATTTCTCCAGGAAGCAACCAATTTGGAGATTAGTTGGGAAAACAAGAGAAAATCCTGGAAATTTGTTGTCCTGTGGCTCTTAGTTGGACCTTTCCTGGTGAGTACCATATGGCCCCACAGGCAATCTCTCTCCAAAACATAGTAGGAAAGTGTTGTCCTGCTGAATACAGGGAGCTATTCTTTGTTACATTATCCCAAGAGAACAACTTCTCCTACAGCCAATCAATGGGCTTTCTGTACCTTCTCACTTTGGAGATACAATTTAAAGTAACCCACAAGAAGGACTGGTGGCCAAGGAGATCCCTGATATAACAAAGGAGCAACTTACAGAGTTCCTAAACAGCTGGTTAGCCAATGGCCCTCAATCAGAATTTCTTGCCAGTTGTGGGCTTCTAGTTTTTGGACTCTTTGTATCCAACTTTGGCGTGGTGCGTTTAAACCAGGCAAGTTCCCTAATTTCCTGAACTTTTGTAATGTTGGCTCCAGTAGTCCTTTGGAGGCCAGTGTATTTGGTAAGGCTGTGTCAAGTATACACCATCTTTGGGAGGTTCTTTATTCTCTTGGGTTTGTTATTTCCCTCAAATGATACAATGTAGCAATAAAGCTCTTCTCTCTCTTCATTTTTTATGTTTTTATTTGGTTTTCATCCTTACAATAGATTTAAGGGTATTATATAGATAAAAAATAGAGGTAATAAAAACTAGGTAAGTGAAGGGCAAACCCTAAACCTTAGCTAGAGGTCCAGTCAGTCTTGGAGAGTTGTCTGGAAATTCCTTCAGGAATTTATCATGGACACAATTAATAAGTTGTCCAGAAGTTAAATCCTTAATATAGTAAACATTGTAGCCTACTTTGACAATGACTTCACATGGGTCAGTCCATAAGCTATCTAGCTTTTTCTGTGGCTCATAAAGTTGTTGTTGGTACATAAGAACTTGGTCACTGACTTGAAACCTTGGAAGGGCTGTAGATTCACGTGGTCTTATGAGTAATTCTTAACTTTATATTCCATTAGACTGTTGAACGCTTGAGATTAATTCTACATTATCTGCTTGGTCAAGATGTTAAGTTGTTGTAAATAAGTAGATTAACTACAGTTGGTGTTTGGGGTACCAAGTGCATAGGAAGACCAGGTTGTTGGACATATATCATTTTAAATGGGCTTACACTAGCAGTGGAATGTACAGTGAATCAGTAAGACATGACAGCTGCACCTATTTGCATGTCCCATGAGGAAGGCTGATCATATGCCAGTTTATTCAGGATTCTAACTAGAGTTCCATTTACTCTCTCAATGGCTCCATTTGTCTTAGGTTGATAGGGCAATGAAGAAGTACTCTGGATTCCCATTAGGTCGTGTAGTTGTGGTAAGATAGCTTTGACAAAGTTGGTTCTATTGTTGTTTAAGATTGTAGCAGGACAACCATGCTGTACAATGATCTTTTTAAGTACAAAATTAGCAGTTTATAGGGAGTTGGAAGAGGAAACAGGTCAGACTTTGACCCACTTGGTTAAGTGATCTATGGCAACTATGATGTACTTCAACTTTCCTGGGCCAGCACTAGGGAGTGGTCTGAAAACGTCAATTGACACTTTTTGGAAAGTGTATCCAGCAGAACAAATTGGTAAGAGTGTTGGCTAGGTTTTTCTCTAAACCTGGCACACTGGAGGCATTTGTCAACGTATTCTGTAATGTTGGTTGTCATATATTTCCCAATAGGCATATTCTGAAATTGTTTTCACCATTTGCTGTATCCCTGCATGGCCTACTTATTGGTGGAAGTCATCAAGGCAGGAAAGTTGGTTGGAAGGACAAATATAAGGAATGATAGTACCATATAATTCTTAAAAAGCTTGCCATCTTTTATAAATGTATGTTGACTCATTGTTGGAGCATTTTTAACTTTGTTGTCTAAAAAACTCTTTTGGTCTGGTTGGATGATCAACTTTTAAAGACTATCAAGGTCCTCTTCTAAAGCAACAACAATTGGTAGTCTTGATAGGGCACCGGCATTTCCATGTTTGATCCCTGGTTGGTGGATAATGTTGAAGTCAAAGTTTTGTAACTTGGCAGCCCATCTTGCTAATATGCCTTCTGGATCCTTTGTTTTTCTTAACCATATTAGGCTTGAGTGGTTGGTGACAACTGTAAAGTGTGTTTCATGGACATAAAGACAACACTCTTTGATAGCATATAGAACTGCTAGGCATTCATGTTCAGTAGCACTGTAATTTTTTCATGCTTGTTAAGGAGTTCTTGAGAAATAAGAGACTGTATGTTCCTTGCCTTTGTTGTTAGTTTGAGATAGCACTGCACCAATTGCAACATTTGAAGCATCAGTAAGCAGAAAAAAAGGCTTGGAATAATCTGGGTACACTAGTAGAGGATTAGTTATCAGAACGTCTTTCAAGGATTGAAATTCTTCTTCACACTCTTTGGTTGGTTTGAAATTGGTGGGGTATTTAGCAGGTGGAAGAGTGGTTGAGCTATTTCAGCAAAGTTGTTAATGAATTGGCAATATTATCCTGCCATGCCTAGGATTACTTCTACTCCTTTCATGTTGGTGGGAGAAGGCATCAGGGCTATGGCCAACGTCTTGGCTAGAATTGGTCTGATTCCTTTGCTAGAGGTGACATGACCCAAGAATTCCAAATGCTTTTTAAAGAAAGAGCACTTAGAAAATTTGAGTTTCAACCCTTTATCCTGAAGCCTTATGAAGAATTTATTCAAGTGGCTAAGATGTTTATTAAATGTCTTAGAGAAAACTTTTATGTTGTCCAAGTAGATGAGGACACAACTTAGTTTAAGGTTGACAAATGTGCTATCCATGAGTTGTTGGAAGGTAGCTGGTGTGTTTGCTAGTCCTTGAGGCATCCTAGTTGGTTGATATAACCCTGTTGCTGTAATTAGGGCGCATTTATCTTGATCTTCTTCATCCATTAGTACTTGCCAGTAACCAGAGACCAAATTCATTGCTGAAAAGTAGTGTACACTGCCTAGTCAGTCTAGTGTTTTGTTGATACGTGGCAGTGGGTACTTGTCTTTCTTAGTGATATGGTTTAGCTGTCAATAATTGATAAAAACTCAGTTTGTGCCATCTTTTGTCTTAACTAGCAAAAGAGGAGAAGCCCAAGGACTACATGAAGGTTTCAAGATACCAGCGCTTAATAGTTGTTGAACTTCTTCACCAATTACTGAATTGTCTTTAGGTGATTAGCAATATGACTTTTAGTAGATAGAAGCTGAATCATCAACGTGGATTTTGTGTTCAACTCTTTTTGCACAACCTAAGTCAAAATTAGATTTTGCAAATATGTCTTTAAACTCATCTAAAGGTTTTCAAACTTTGACATCTCCCCCTCAGAAAGACCAGACATCTCTTTGCTTGGAATGACAGCTAGTACTGAGTGAGTATGAGTCGGAGGCGTCTTTAAAATCTCTAATTCCAATAGGTTTCCTAAGTAGTAGACAGAATCAATGTCTATGGTTGGCTCAATTCTAACATATACAATTAGTTGATGTCTCCGGACAACAAACTTCTTTGGTGAAAGGTTGGTCAATAGCACTTTTAGCTTTGAATAGTTGGCGTATCACAAAATCCTGGAGCTGCAATTGGTTCAACCAGAAAAGGGTAGGGAAGGCTAAACACATTGAGATACATTCATGAAGGGACATCAAACAGTATACCTGTGCTAACAACTAATTGTGTGAAAGGCTCTATTACCATAGATTAGTTATCATTTAACTTGATGCCTGTAGCCAAATTAGCGTGGGACTGAAGAGTCTTGTTATGGGGGTTGGAAAGCCAATAGGGAATTCCCATAACACCATGAGGGTACTTAATTATAGTATGGTTTTGGTCAGTTTTCCCTTGAGAAACCATGTACAATATTTGATTGTTGTTAGACAAAAAAGGAATAGAATATCCCATGAGGGTTATTGTTCCATCACCCATGGCTATTATAGTGTTGTTTTGTCAAAGCAGATTGGTACATATTAGCATGTCATAACTGGTGAATTTTAGCACAACCACACTTGTTGTTAGGACTAGCTCACCAAGTATCAGAGGAATACTACTGTAGGCACCTGCTGCAATGATTTTTTGATCCCCTGGGCGGAAAAGCTTTTATTGTAAGCCAAGTCTGGCTTGGATCAAAGCTTTGATACCATTCAGGAGTATACAATTGTTGTCATTGCTCCTGTGTTGACAACAGCACAAATAGCAGTGTCAAAGACTTTAAGTTAACCCATGTACATGTTTTGGATAGATTGATAGTATTATTAGTGATATTATATATAGAGTTGGTTTTTAGATGCTCTCCCAGAGCATCTAAACAATCCTTGGACATATATAGGGCTTTTAAAAAAGTCTTCATTGGGATGGGAAAAGATACATTGGCAAAGAAACTGTTGTTGTATGGAGTGATATCTTTGCAGTTGCTATCAGTGTCAGTTGAGGGCAGGTTAGGTACAGGCTGGGACAGATAGGGACAGAAGATTGGGTTGGTGATACTAGAGTTAAGAGACTCCATTAAGGCATGTCTTTTCTCCATTTGTTGGGCCTGTGCTGATTTTTTGCTGATTGGGTTTGATAATACAGCAAATATACCAGCTAGTTTGTTGGGAGGGAGGTTTAAGTAGAGGTGATGGGGACTCCCTGAGTCCATCACCTATTTTTTTGACTCTTTGTCAGAAGAGAAGTAGTCTTCTATGTGGACTTTGTCCTCAGTAGAAACTACGTGAACTCCAGGTTAGCCCTGAGTTCTACTTCTAAGCATCTCCTGTACTTTTTTGTACACAGCAAAGTCAGGGCAATCCTTTTGCACATGTGTTTTCTCCTTGCAGATTCTGCAACTAGTGTAGCTGGGTTGCATATGGTATGGAGTTGGCTGGGCATTGGAGTTGCTCTGGTAGGAAGACAAAGATTGGTAGACAGGAGTTAGAGTTGGTTCTGGGGTGACGTAGACCCGTCAGTTGGTATGCTTTAGGCAATCTAGCTGTGTTTTAAGCTGTCTTAGAGTAAAGTTTGCTCTACAATCAAAGTGATGTCATGAAGGCCATTTATTTGACCAGAAAACTCAAGCCAAATATCCTTATATGGAAATAAGGCATGCCAGAGGGTGCAATGGCAGTTGTTTGGATTGATGAGGCTCTTCATCTGCAGCCAACTTACCATGGATCAGAACTCACAAGGGAAATCTTCAAAGTTCCTGATTTTTAAAGCCAGGAAGTTATCCCTGTAAATTTATCCCTGGTTTCTGAGTCAAAGACTTTAAGAAGAGCCTTTATCACATCCTTGTACTTGTAGTTTCTAGGAAGGTGCTGAGAGATTTCAGCTAACACTGCTTTATCTAGCATACAGATGCAAGCTAAACCCATCTCCTGGGATCCTATTCCTTCATTGGCCTTCTTGAAGCTGTCTAGCCACATATGGATGTCAATGTGACTATTCATTGAGAATTTGGTTTTGAAGAGACTGTTTGGTTTGTTCCTTCCTGAATTAGAACCATGGTGCACTCCTTGCTGGTAAGTTGAGGATGATATTGTTGACTCATCCTCCAAACTAGAGTTGGAACTAGAACTACTACTATTGGAGTAGTCAGGTTGGTGTTGTCTACAGCAGGACTGGCGTTGGTGGCTCTCAGGACTTCTCTGGCAACAGCGGCAACTTCTGGAGGTTGCACTCCCAATTGGAATAGTGTTTGCTCCAGTGGCTATATCAGGAGGCGTATTTTGAGGAGGACAGGAAGGGCCGGCTCAACTGTGAATGAGGATAATACCAATTATGGTGGGGTTGTGGATGGTTGGATCCCCAATGGCAAGTTGGTCAAAGCACTCTTCAAAAGTAGTTGTGGCTGCTCTTAGTTCTTCTACTACTACTCCTTGGTTGTTAAGAAGGGTAGTTGTGTTGGTCAATTGGGCTGTAAAGCTACTCATTTGTTCTGTTAAATCTTGATTGGCAGTATGAGCTTTTTGTACTCCTTGATTACATGTAGTGAGTTGTTCCACTACCGCGGCAGCAGTGATGGCTAGGTCCTTGGTACATTGGCACTGGACCTCTTTAATCTGGGTGCAATTTTCATTAAATTGTCTTGTTACCTCAGCATCTACATGAGTGATTGCTGTATTCTGCTGTTGCTGGACAACACTTTGAGCAGTAGTCACTTGATACAGTCAGTTCATTTGTTCCATCAGTTCCTGGATGTGTCAATGGTGATTGGTGAGTGTTGTTCCTTGGGCCTCTAGGTGAAACGCAGACAGCTCCAAGTTGGCAGCCAAAGCAATGGTTAAGTCGCATAGGAGAGTGAACTGAGTGACCACAAAGGTATTTGATTCCTGTGTTATTTCTTCTAGGTGTACAGCAGTTGCTCTGGCACAAGCGTCAGACTCTTCAAGTTGCTTATTAGTGGTATTGTTCCACTCACCTTGGCGCTCAAAGCTAATGGTAACCAACTGTTGAAGGTCCTTGTGTTGGTTGTTCAGTTCTTGGAGGCTGGTGTTAACCTGGTTGAGTCTATTTGCAGCATCCATAAGTTTTGGATGACCAACCCTAGTATTGTACATAGTCAGTCTATCTAAACTGTCTACTGGCAAACAAAGAAGGGCTCCATTGTTATGTTCAATCATTTGTTTGATCTTGTGCAGATCTCATTTGGTGTTGGTGGTCTCTTCTGATGTATCAAGAGGGAGATATGGGTTGGTATTGGCCTTCCCAATGAAAGGAGCAATTTAAAACAACTGGAGACTAGGCCTGTGTAAGACAGGATAGATGGGCGCCAATGGCTAACAATCTCAAGTCTGGCTGACCCCAGAGGTAGAGAAGTTGAAAGCGTCAAAGGGTGGAACTGACTACCTGGCTGGTTGACTAGGGGGTTCCCAGAGTCCCAGGGGAGAAATAAAGAACAGTTTACTATTGGGATCTCCATAGAACAAAGTTGCTCTACTGGGCTTGGGCAGTTGTTAGGATTGTTCAGTGCCCTGCTTGGGGCTGTAATCTGTTGGTTGGCCCAATTGACAGTAGTGCAATTTCCAAGGGGAGACTGAGCTTGACTAGTGGGGTTGTTGGTAGTATTGGTTGAGGGTTGGGAGGTGGGTCTTCCTGCCAACAACTGGCTCACTTTTTGAGGGTAGTTACTACCAACTGGCCCTAGGGTAGTGGTGCTTGTGTTGGACGGTGCTGATATATTGTTGGCTGGAGAGCCTGTTATATTAGGATGACCCACATGTTGGATATTGTTGTTCAAGGGTAGGAGAGGCACTCTGGAGGATATGGTATTAACAATGTTTGTAAGTTCTTCCCTTGTCAGAGGCTTTATAGGCGTCAATAAGAGGGCAACAGGGATTGGCTAAAAGCTCCTGTAGTGAGCACCAAGATGTGGTGCTCTTGCTACTGTGAGTGAGGATAGTTGGTTGATTGGTCAACAAACTAGGAGATGGACAATAAAATGGGGGGATAGTTCTAGATGTTGGTCAATGAACTGAGTACTGTAACAGTCAGAAACTAGACAGGTATTTGGTTGTATAAATGTGATCAGACCAGGAGAACAACAAAGGGTTTGGAGTAGTAGCGGCAGCAACTACTCTAAAGAAAATTCTCAAGTAGCAACTTCTATTTGATCTAATTGGCAGTATAGTCAGTAAGAGATGATTAGCCTTTGTAATCCTCAAATTATATACTCAAAGAATATTTGATGATGTAGCTAATATAAGGGGGGTATAAATGTGTGTCTTTATTAAGAAAAGAAGAGGTGTTTATATAATACAACTTATTTGATAAATCAAGGCAAGTTGGTCATTGAATGGGATAGAGGAAGGAGAAAATGAGCTTTGAAAAGCTGGGGATCAGCACAAAAATTAGGGGAAGATGAGAACAGCCCCAGCAACACAAGGGGTTACCAAGGCTCAAGGTTAGGGAAGTTGGTCAATAACTGCAGTTTGTTAACTATTTGGTTGTTAAATTAACGCCTAGTTGGTGTGACTTTCAATCCAGAAGCCAGTTGGTGTCTTTGGGCAATCTGGTAGCCAGTTGATGTTTTGAGCATCCATAATGACTGCTTTATTTGAAAGGCAATTGGGATCTCTTACAATTAGGGATTAACTCAACAACAATCAGGATTTGAGCACCCAACTGTTGATAGGTTTCACCACACAGTATATCCCTGATTTTGCTGATCTAAGTGAACCCCTTGTCCAACTCCTCCAAAATGTGCCCTTTGAATGGACTGACAGCCAAAAACATTCCTTTGAAGCTCTGAAGACCAAAATCAAAGAGGCTTCCATCCTAGCCTATCCTAATTATGATAAGGAGTTTATTCTATACACTGGCGCCAGTGGAGTAGCTTTAGGTGCAATCTTAGCCTGGCTCAATGATGAGGGCGTAGATCAACCAGTGGCCTATTCTTAATTTTATCCTCAAAAAACATGAGAATAATTATAGTGACACTGAAAAAAGTGTTTGGCTGTTCTACATGCTGTGAAGCAGTTCTGACACTACATCTACGGGATCCACTTTACTGTAGTCACCAACCACTTGTCCCTCAAGTGGCTGCAACCACTAAAAGAACCCAAAGATTGACTGGCTTTGTGGTCCTTGCGTTTACAAGAGTATGACTTCACTGTGGTACCCCAACCTGGAGCTCAACATCAGAACACTTATGGATTGTCGAGAAGACCCTATACTGGCTATCCATGTCATGGCCTGGGTGACTCCCAGGGGAACCCTTGGTCAAAGGGAAGGGTCAAGCCTGGAAGGCCCAGTAGATTACAGGGGCCATCTGCATCACATAATTGGCAGCAGTAGCCCAAGGACGCCACACTCCCATGTGGGGTATTACTTGCTCAGTGATCCCCAGCATGGTCAAATAGGCAAATCCAAGCTTACTGTAGTCATATGATGAAGCAGAAGGAATGAGAGGAAGTTCTCCTGTGGCGGCGCTCATGATCAGGCTTGGCTGGGCAAGTTGCTGGAGCAGAAGAACACCAGAAAAGGAGGGGCGCGGTGCAGGAGCAGGAATTATTTCTTGGTCTATCACTCTAGGAGATGGGTTAAAGGCTGGCAGTGGTTAGTTGGAGGTAGCTAGAAGTTTCTCTGTTTCCCAGCGCTGGTTTTGGTACTGGAGGTACTCTCTGTTTGAAAGCACCAGCAGTATTAAATTTTTAATAACGTAAAAACCCCTGAAAATTATAAATGCCCAGTGTGCATTAACCAGCAAAGTTTATTAGATGAAGATGTTGACAAAGAAAGGGGATACTAGTGTTCCCAGCTATATCCTGCTGGGAAATTGCAATTGGACTTACTGGCAACTTTTTTGGTTGTCAATGGGTTATTCTCAATCTGGGCCCCATTGATGATTCCTGATTTGTCAGTTAGATGAATCATTTCATTATTTTTGCCCTGGGGAAGCTGGTAGGGGAATTTTGGGCCATTTGGCAGCCCAAGTCCCCAATTCTGGGCTTCAGAGGGTGTGGGCCAATTAAAATCTTTTTTGCTTGGCTTTAGGACGGTTTCTAATTGCCCCCAGGCTTGGCCTTGACCAGGGTTTAATTTCCCACTTGGATTTAAAATTTCCTTTGGGTAAATCTGCGTAATCAACAATGGGATTGATTGGTAGCGTGATCACTCAATTGCAGGCGTTAAACCTATGTAACATAGGGTTTTGTCTGGCCCATTTTGGGCCCTGAAAATCCACCCTACTGACACTGATTGTCTGTATGAATTAATAGGGTATTCTGTTACTTGGGCTACTGAAACCAAAGAGATACAACTGGCCATTTAATCCCTATTAAAGGATACTATCATTCAAGATAGACAATTGTTCAAGAAATTCAACAACATCTATCTGCCCTCTGTCTGCCCCAGCATGATAATGGCTATCATTCTCCAAGCCCATATTGACACTGGACATGATGGTATTGCTAAGACTCATAACTGGTTATGCAAGAATTTCTACTGGTGTTGTAACTGTGCTGTTTTAGCAGAGTTACAAGGGGGAAATATTTAGAAACTAGATAATAATCTTTATTGAGAGATAGTGATTAAATAGTCATAGTGAATCAGTGGATACTAGGACAGGATTGGTGATCACACAGTTTAGATGGTGAAGGGGGTGGCTTGATCCTGGTAATGAGTTAAGCGCCAAAAGAGGTATCCACTGTAAAGGATCATCATCTGTTAATGTTGTTGGATTTGGTAATTCAAGTTGACTTCCTAGTCTGGCTTCAAGTAACCAGATAATTGGATTGCAGGTCACAAACTCGCTTGGTTGGAACCTTGATGGCGGGTTGAGCCTACAGTTTTGACACCACCCCCTGGCTGAAGGTCAGCCTCCTCTGGGCAGGTTGTCAGGGAGGTTGTCAGGAGCCTGAGCGCTGTATTAGACTAATTGTTGTTCTGTGGTGGGTAGGGCAGCTTCCTGTTGTTTCTGTCTTACTCTAGAGGGTTGCAGGCAATCATGGTGTAGGGTCTTGTCCTTATTACGTTTCCCAAGCCCCTGCACAAGGTAAGTTTTATTGTTGTTTACCTTTAGGATGATTGCTGGCCCTAATTTTTTGGGTTGTAGTTTGCTTTTGTCAATGTTCATGACCCAAACTTTGTCCCACATTTAGCCTGTTGCGGATGGGAACAAAGGTCTTTTGCAATCATTCCTCTTCCTTTGCTGCTTGTCCCCTGTTGGCTTCCGCAATATGGGGATTTGAGCGTGGGGGACTTTGCTTGGGATTTTCAGCTTAGATCCTGTCAATGCTTTAATGATATTTGGCTGTGTGCTGTATAACAGTTCAAACAGGATTTTCCCGGTGGATCTGTTCACTTGGGTTTGACACACAAGTAACACAGTCAATAGCTGCTTATGCCAATCTTAAGGCTTGCCAGCGGTGAGTTTGGCTAGGGCTTGCATGAGGCTACCATTAAGCCTATCTACACACCCATTAGCCTGTGGGTGGTATGGAGTTGTTACAGTGTGTTTGACACCATTTTTTGCAAGGTATATATTGGTGTTCTCGGAGATTAATTCTTTTCCTCCATTGGTTATCAGGAGTTCTGGCTTTCCAAACTTGCTGATTATCTCCTTGTCAATAAATTGTTGTATGACGTTGCCAGTGTGGGTCTTTATTTCTTGGGCTACTGGTCATCACGTTGCAAAGTCAATGGTGGTGATGATGTATTTCTTATCATTGTGTTTCCCTGGCATGGGGCCAACAATTTCAAGAGCCAATACTTTGAAAGGTAGTTGTGTGCGGATGGGAAGTACTGACTTTGGCGGAGTTTTTCTCCTGGCAAATCTTTTACATACTTCACATTGCTCTAGCACTTCTTGGACGTTGCAATAAAAAGTTGGCCACCAGGCCTTATGCTTAAGGAACTTGTAAATGTTTTGATTCTTGGTATGGCCAAGGTCTCAATGGTAACTTAAAATGGTGTCCACTCTTTGGTGTGTGGGATATAAGGAATGGTCGTGCTATCAGACATTTTTCTGTTTAAGGTTCCATACACGTCAGCAAACAGGTGTTCATTTTTGATGACTGTTTCCTTTGTTATGTTGGTTGTGCCTGGGGGAAAACCTTCATCTTTTTTCTGTAGTACTAAAAGGGGCCAGTCTGGGCCAAGCCCATTTTCTCCCCTTGAGACACTTACATACAGGCAGGAAAGGGCATCTGCCATGGCAAGCCCAGCTCCAGGTTTGTACTGGATGAGCATGTTAAATCTCTCCAAGAGTTCCATCCATTTGGCTTGTCTGCGGGATAGATTTGCTTGAGTCTTGAAGTAGATGAGTGACTTGTGGTCTGTCAAGGCAGTGAACTCTTCCTGTTGCTCCAAATAACAGCGCCATTTAACTAGGCAATGTACAATTGCCAACAGTTCCTTGTTGTGTATAGGGTAGCAGCACTTGCTGTCTGTCAACTTGGGTGACTTGTAGGCCACAGAAAGGAAGTCATCAGTGTCATTTTTAATTTGCAGTACTCCTCTAATGGATGTGTCAGAGGTGTCTGTTTCCATTTGGTACTTGCCATCACATTTGGGGTATTAGAGATGGGTGCTGTTGTGAGTTTTTCTTTAAGGCGTTTGAAGCAGAGGTCACACTGGGGGGTCCACACAAATTTGGATTTGGCGCCAGTTATGGCAGACAGAGGTACAGTCAGTACGCCACAATTGGGTATGAATTGCCGCACATAAGCCACCATCCCTAGGAAGGTACATAGTTCCAATTTGTCCTTGGGTGGCGGCATCTTGCAGATTGCCTGGATCTTTTGACTGACAGGTTTAATTCTGTCCTTTGAAACTATGTGTCCCAAGAAGGGTGGTTGTTTGTGGAAGAACTGGAATTTGGAAGGTTTGGCTAGCAGCTTGTGTTGCGCTAGAGTGGCAAAGACTGCTTCCAGATCCTTGTGATGCTGTTCCACTGACAGGCTGTAAACAATGATGTTGTCTAAGTAAACCAGGGTGCACTTGCCAATGTGGGGAGCAAAGACCTTGTTCATGAAGGTTAAAAAGGTTGACAGAGCATTTGTCATACCAAAGTTAAGCATCACACACTCGTACAAGCCATGCTTGGTGTGGAAGGCTGTTTTGGAGATGTCTTCTTCTTTGATGTGGATCTGGTTATAGCCTGCTGTAAGATCAATCTTGGAGAAGACTGCGGCGCCACCAAGGGAATCAAAGAGATTGTCAATGAGTGGTAGTGGATAGCAATTTTTGATGGTAACATCATTTAGGGCTTGGTAATCTTTTACTAGGCGTAGGGTACCGTCCTTCTTTTCTAAAAAGAATACTGCAGCACCAAAAGGAGACTGTGAGGAGAAGATAAGCCCTTCCTCCAATGCTTCCTTGAGATAAGCACACAGAGCGTTGTCCTTGTTAGGAGTGAGGCAATAGATGGGCTGTGCCTTAGGTACTGCTCCTTTGAGTTGGATGGAATGCTGGATGTGTTTCTCAGGCGGCAGCCTGGGTAGAGCTTCCTTGAAGATCTCTGGGTGTTGAGCTACAATTTCACAGTGCTGTGGCGTGGTGGTATCCTGGTGATCCTTGAAATGGATAATCTTGTATTGACAAGAGTACCAGTCAATTTTCTTGAGGTTTTCCTGTTTGTCCAAGGTCTCAGTGATGTGTACATAGACATGGTTGCACAGGAGTTGATCCAAGGAGTCAGGATAGATTTAGTGATTGTCACTTTCCTGTTTGATGGTCAGTACTGAGGTCACCCAGTCTATGTGGGGGTTGTTCTTTCACAACCAGTCAAGTCCCAGTACAATGTCAAACTTGGGAAATTTTATGACAGGACCTTGAATGGTGGAGTGTAGGCTTTCTAGAATAACAGAGAAGGGGGCAGTTTCCTGTGTCACAAAAATGTGGTGTTCATCAGCTAAAACCACGTTTTTAATCTGCAAAGGATTAGTGGATAGCTTGAAATTGTCCACAAAGCTGCTGTTGACTAGGGTTTGATCTGCACCCAAGTCCAGGAGATCTGATCCTGTGCAACTGTGAAAGCGGAAAGGATAGGACATCAAAATTATTTGGGTGTCTGGCAATGGTGTATAGTACTGGGTCCTCCAAGGGTACTTGAACCATTAGACATTGGTCCACGTCCTCAGGGCAATACTCATCACTGGGCAAGTCAGGGGTAGTCTTGGGAGAGCTTGGCTCATTTAATGCTCTCCCTGGGCTTTTCTCTTGTCCTGGTTGTCTTGAGTGGTTGCCACACAGAAATGGGTTCTGTTTGATTGTCTGTTATTCCCATTCCTGTGTCCATTTGAGCTGGAGGTTTTGTGGTTGGTATTGCTATTACCGTTTTCAGGGGGTGGTCTGTTGGAGCGCCCACTTGAATGTGAGTCCTTGGGTCTCTCTCTTCCCTGTTTGCACCTTGTGAAGAGCGTTGGAATTTTGTTCTGCTTTCTTGGCTTCACAGTACAGGCTTTGCAAATTGGTCACTTGGTCCAGGTTCACATGTCTCATTACGTGTGACTTAAGGGCGTTGTAGTACATGAGTTGTGTGGCTGGGTTGTCAAAGACCATATCCGCAGGTGCGCGTAGACAAAGTTCCTTGTAGGCGCAGGTGAGCTCTTTTACAGCACCAGTCTGGTTCAAGTTCTATGCTTAGCAGATGATCATGAGTGTGGTGTCTTTCAGCACAAATCTTGTCAAGAAATCCTGCTTGGAAGGTTACCAGTTCTTTTTGGTATGCTCCTCATGTCACTTGTTGCACCAGGTATCAGCATCATGCGTAAGTCAAATGGAAATCTCCACAATCCAAAATCTCTGTGGGCATTCCATCTGAGTTAGCTTACTTTGAGCAGATTGGATCCAGGCTGTGGTGTTGTTGTTGTTGGCTCCTGTGAAAGATTCCAAGGCAGCGCTCCAAAATCTCTGAGCTACGTAGGCTGGCATGGCGCTTTTGTCAGTTGGTTGCAGCATAGATGAGGGAGCCTGAAAGAAACCTTGTGCAGACATGACACTGAAAGTGGGTAAGGGGATCATTGTATTCTGGTACAAGTCAAAGCCTTTGGGCATTGCGGTACCAGGAGTGTACGGGGTCCAGTCAGGCAGGAGGCCAGACATAATTCTGTTGAGGATTTGTTGGCCGTGGCGTGTGTGGGCGACAGGTGGAAATTTTCAAGATAAGGTAGGATTAGGAACCTACCTATGCTACCAATGTCATAACTGTGCTATTTTAGCATAGTTACAAGGGGAAAATATTTAGAAACTAGATAATGATTTTTATTGAGAGATAGTGATTATATAGTCATAGTAAACCAGTGGATAGTAGGAACAAGATTGGTGGTCACATAGTTTGGATGGTGAAGGGGGTAGCTTGATCCTGGTAATGAGTCAAGCAATAAAACAAGGTATCCACCGTAAAGGATCATCATCTGTTCATGTTGTTGGATTTGGTAATTTTAGTTGACTTCCTAGTCTGGCTTTGATTAACTGGATAATTGGATTGCAGGTCACAAACCCACTTGGTTGGAACCTTGCTGGCGGGTTGAGCCTGTAGTTTTGACATGGGAAAATATGTGCCTGTTGATCCATGGTGTTCTTTCCTCCTGAAAATCTGCCAACTCCAACGTTCCTGACCAGCAAAACATTTTTCCAAGCTCATTCTGCCTAAGCATGCCTTCCATACTTTGAGTATTGATGCTGTTGGACCACACCCTTGTTCTTGGTCTGGATGTTGATTCATCTTGGTAGCAAATTGACCACTTTAGTAAATAGGTGAAGCCAGAGCTACAAAGACATCACTGCTAAGACTACTGCAAATTTTCTGCTGCAGGACATTTTCTACCAACACAGGTGTCCCCAGGTCATATTATCTCATAATGGCACTAAATTCAATGCTCACCTCATTAAATTTATTATGGAAGCTATGGGCACCCATCAATTATTCTGTGCACCATATAACCCACAATCAATGAAACTGTCAAACGTGCCAATTCTATCATTATGTCCATTATGAGGAAACTCGCCCTCTCTGACAACGCAAAATGGGTCATGTTCCTCCCTGCTACCATCTTGGCATATTGCCTTAGTAGACACCAGGTGACTGGGTGATCCCCTTTTGCCATGTTATATGTGCAAAGAAGCAACCACCCCCTCAATCTTGGGACTCCTTCTGATGGAATTTGACGCTTTTACCAATCCAGAAACTCACGTCAAGGACTCAACCAATCAAATCATTGAAATCCAAGTCACAGCATATTCAACTACCTAAAAAGTCAAGGCTTTAGAGCTCTTGCTTTCCAATTCTTCCAGAGCCCCCTCCCCAAATATCAGGTGGATGAAATGGTTCTCTATTCCCAGAATTGTACTGGGGGCAGAGCCCACAAACTAGACTCCCTCTGGGTTGGCCCTTGTGAAGTCACCTTCAAGAAGGACTTCAAGTATACCATGAAACTAATATTGTCTGGTTGTCCTTTTGCCCAAGTCCATGCCAAATTTCTCCGTGAATATCAACTCCCTGTGTCTAATTTTGAGAGGGAGATGTTGTAAATTTCACCATTAATGCTATTTTGATACGGCCTTTGAATAGTGATATGTGTGAAGATTTGGTCAGTTTTGCCTTTGATTTTAGAAATTCCTTGACTTCCATAAATGAGTCTGTTCCAATAACCATTTCTGGAATACCATACCTGCCCTTGTGTTGCAACCAAGGTTTGAACCTCGCCTGCCAATGTATCTTACAATACACAGGGGGCGCTCAATGAGCCGCCCCATGACATATCTAACATTATGAATGAATCTGGTGGCAATGTCAAATGACGGGAACTTCATCCTAATTAGGAGCATTGTCAATTTGACCTGCTGATCCCTGCACAAGTTATTTGTTGGCTCCAAACCCTACATGGAACTCCCCACTATGCCACCCCCTTGTGGCCTTGTGGCTTTCCCCATATAGTATATTAATCACAATATTCTACAATAAATGATACCTTATTCTTATTATTCTGTCCTTTCCTATTGGACTGTTGTCTTCCCCAATTCCAAATACTGAATCCTCATTGGTTCAGTTGCAACAGTGGTAGCAGAAGTAGGTTCTGACCTATTTCAAAAACAAGATTCCCCTCAAGAAAGGACAGAGTATGGGCTGTATGGCTACTCCACAACAAGAGATGTTCCTTCCAATCCCCAAGAGGGACATTCCTGAAGAATATGTCATCTATCAAGACCAGTTAGTTCTCACCAGTGTATACAATTGGCTCCGCCTCAGGCAGCGTGACGCTAGCGTCACACCGCCACAGTTGGATCTGTTGCAACGTATGCTCAACCTCCAACTAGAGTCCTTCACTGGCGGCGTCAAAGGAGCTGACATTGTCAGTTGGCTCCAGTCCACCAAAACGCGCCTTTGTATCTGTCAGGTTCCTGAGTCCATGTGGGTTGCCACCGCGTCTGGCTGCCTTATGGGGCCCGCCGCTGTGTGGTTCACCAACTGGGCCAGCCAGGAATTTGATGTCACCTGGGCAATATTTTGAGACGCTGCCAAGTCCCGGTATAGCAAAACCTTCTCCCCAATTATCTTGGGGACTCCCCTCCTAGCCATCAAGCAGACTGGTTCTGTCCTTGAGTATCTTACCGCATGGTAACAAGCCCTTGCTGCCGCCCCCCAAAGCAGTGACCAATGGGAGCGCCATGTTGCTCACTCTCATTGTCAATGGGTTAAAACCCCACATTTGCAAGTGGGTTCCTGTAGGCTGCTGCACCTCTATTGACAACTGTTATAAAGTCATTATTGAGGCCAGTAATCAGGCTTCAATGGGCTTCTGATGCTCCAACAATACTCCACCCCAACCACGTTCTGCACCTAGCAGTGGCCAAGGTCAAGTGGGACGTTGCCAACCTCAACAGCAAGAAGGTACAGCTAAACGCCCCCGCAAGGGGGGAGCTCCAGCTAGCGCTAATTGAGGACCAGGGAAAAGCCTGGGGGTTGTAACAACAAGAGGCCCTACAACCCCAACTGACCCGCCCTCTCAGCCCTTGCTTGCAAAGAACTCCCGCAACTACAATCTTCACGAGGTCAAAACCCTAGACGTCTTTCAGGTCCATAGCAACAACCCCGTGCTGCATGCTGCTCATTCCGCAAATAAAGTAACACACTTGTCCTATCCCTTCTGTTTCTGTGGGAACACCCACAAGTTACTGGTAGACACTGGGACTGATCACACCATGGTAGATCAAGCGTTCACTGACTCCCAACAACTAGACCGGGTACCCAGCAGATTCAAAGCAGTACATGTAGCTGATTCCCGCAGAATTTCCATCACCCACAAGATGGTGCCCTTCTCTGTAAGAATGAGGAACGTCCAGGTCAAGCTCTCTGGACCAATCATGGCAGGCCTCAGCCACAATGTAATTGCTGGTCTTGACTGGCTCCAACATAACCAACCTTACATTGATTGGGATACCTCTGTCATCACCCTCAATAGAAATGGAGTGGGTTTTCAGATTTACCCCATGGAAATGAACAAACTACTACATGACACTGTGTTTGTCAGAATGTAGAAACAGGCTCATACAATTTCAAGGGGGAAACTAGACTTTAACCAATGTTCTGTCAAAGTTATCCGTGCAGAACTATCTGCAGTCCCTCCCTTGTCAACACCACCACCACCAGCGCTAGCTGCACTCCTCGAGGAGTACAAGGACGTATTCAGTGAAACACTCAAACAACTACCTCCACCCCAGGAGATCCAGCACGCTGTACAAATTCAAGGATTGTTACCTAAAGCACAACTATTATACCGTCTCACACTAAAGGAAGATGAAACCCTCCGCCAGCACCTTGTGGATGTGCTTGATAAGGGATTCATTTGCCCCTTGCTCTCTCCATACAAGGCGGCAGTCTTCTTTGTAGCTAAGAAGGATGGATCTCTTTGCCTGGTCACAGACTACTGCGCCCTAAATGAGGTGACAGTTAAAAATAAGTACCCCCTGCCGCTGATTGATGACCTGTTTGATACACTTGCCAGTGCAAAGGTCTTTAGCAAGATTAATCTTACTGCGGGGTACAACCAGGTCCGCATTGCACCAGGGGATGAGGCAAAAACTGCCTTCTATACACGCTACAGGTTGTTTGAGTGTCGTGTCATGAACTTTGGAATGACCAACGCTCCCTTCACCTTTGCCATGTTGATAAACAAAGCCTTCAAGGAACTGATTGGGAAGTGTTTGGTTGTGTACCTTGACAACATTATTGTCTTCAGTCAAGATCAAACCACACATCTCCAACACCTCTGTGCTGTCCTCAACACCCTTTGGGGAAACCAGCTAAAAGCTAAACCCTCCAAATGTGAGTTTCTCAAGTTGGAGTTATTATTCCTTGGGCACACCATCTCTGCCCAAGAGATAAAGCCTGATCCTGCCAAAATCAAGGCAATAACTAGCATGCCGCCCCCACAGATGTGGGCCAAGTGCGAACATTCTTGGGCATGGTTGCCTACGTACTCAAGTTCATCCCCAATTGCGGGGAACTAATTGCACCTCCCACTGAGCTCCTCAATACCAGACAACGCTTTCATTGGACCCCTGCCAGAGATCAAGCCTTCAAGACGTTGAAGCAAAGGCTCACAACAGCACCAGTACTGAAGTTCCCCAACCAAAACCAACAGTACAAACTTGAGACTGACGCCTCTGACAGGGCCATAGGGGGCGTGCTAAGGGTAAAAACAGAAAATGGTGTCTTCCTCCTCGTAGCATATGAATCCAGGAAGCTCACCAACTCGGAACAATGTTATCCCATCCATGATAAAGAACTGGCAGCCATTGTACACTGTGTTGAGAAGTGGCGCTGTTACTTGGAAGGTGCAACCTTCCCACCCCGCGTTCTGACGGACCATAAGTTCCTCCAATACTTCAACACACAGTCCCATTTGACACACCGCCAAGCAGGATGGGTTGAACGCCTGTCCCCCTATCAATTACACATTGAATATAAGCCTAGGAAAGAGCTCGTTACAGCCGACGCTCTTTCACGACTCTATGTAGCGTCCATCACTGGAGACAACAGTCTGGACCCCAACTAGCCCAAGCTCTATCTGCGCCCTGAGGCAACCCGCTATGAGGGCCTTAACTCAGTCACCATCTCCAAGCTGAAGGATAACAAGAGTCAATTCACTATCTGTGACGGATCCAGGCCTAACTAGTCCATCCTGCCATTATCCTGCCCTTGACTTTTATTGCTGTTACCTTCCTGGGACAAAGCTTTGAGGAGCTTTTCCTCCAGGGAGGCAATTTTCTCAGATAACACTTTATTGTCATCCCGCCAACAAGCCATGATTTCAACGCTTTTTTCCTCTCGTGCTCTCAACGCCTCAATTTCACAATTTGCCATCTCTTTTACTTGTTGCAAGATTTCATCCCATCCTACCAACAAGTTCCAAGCATCCCAAGCATAAGTTTGGTTCCCTTGGACGGGAGTCCCTTCCTTTGCAAAGTAATCGGAATACAGCTCTTCAAACGCAGCCTTTACTTCTACTAAAGATTTGGCAGGAACAGTCTTAGTGACCTCCAGGCTGGTCCAAGCTTCTTCCAATGTACTTGTAGGAACCTCCTTTCTTGAAGCAGCAGTTTCCATAAAAAGGACCCCAAACTTGGCTCTCTCAAATTTTAAAAAAGAAGGCATGACAATTGAAAAATAGGTGAGGGGAAAGCGTCAAAACCAACAATGAATATATTTTATTAATGTTTAACTGTTTTTGCTTATATATCATTTGGGGCATACACAGCTGAAAACCCCTCTGGTTCCTGAATCAACCAATGATTTGTGTCACGTGGCCTATGACATTCAAGTCATCCAACATAGATCTTTACCTGAAAGATCACCAACAATTCTCAACCTATGAGAATTGACCTACAATGGGCAGAAGTCACCTGACTCCATTCAAATCAATGTACCAATTTGGCATGGAGCTTCCCCAGCTCCCAGCGCCAAAACCCTGTGGATTGCACATCCTAAACTCAGCTATCAGTGTTCTAACTGGGAACCAGCTGATCAAACCTGAATTCCTAGACACCCTTGCCTTTATTTAGTTATTTTTGCATTTAATGGTTTTTCGCCTTTAAACCCCATTAAACTGCTTTGAAACTCAAACCAGGCGCCACCGTGGCGCCCAGCAATTTTCCCAGGTGGCGCCTCTAACCCAATAAATTTGCCAACGTGGCACTTTTAACCCAAATTCCAGGGGTTTTCCCATGGTTAACCTTAACCAAACTTCTTGAAAAATTCAAGGCCATTTTAATATAATTAAATCCTCATTAAGTATATCCTATATTTATTAGTTAATCTTCCTGATTAACTAACCCATTTTAAGACGCCTAGTCTCCAAGATTGATCTAGCCAATCTTGCCTCAATTCTTTTAGTTAGCCTAACCTAACTAAACATCCATATTATGTTCTTTTATTAAACATAGATATCCAGTTTCTAGGAACCTTTCCCTCAATAATTCCAAACAAACCTATCTATATGTAATAAACAGCAAAAACAGAACATCTTTATATTTTGGAGCATTTATTTGGCTAAAAACTCAGCAGTGACTGTAGTACGGTCACACTATTGATGCTGGAAATGTCTGTTGCCAAGCAGAGACAGGAGAGAAGACGCTGTATATTCCCACTACACAACAAGGAGACACTATCTTACACTACCACCAAACCTTGGGTCATATCAGAGGGCGAAACCTCTTCAAGATCATGAAATGTAAGGTTTGGTGGCTGCGCATGCGTCAAGACATCTTGGACCTCCTTGAGACATGTGTATTGTGTGAAAAGAATACGTCCAAACCAGCACCTCCTAAGTCTGTCTTACCCATCAAGGCTATAGAACCCTTTGAACAGTGGGCCCTCGACATTGTGGGACCGCTTCCTGAAGACAGACTAGGTAAAAGGTATATTATCACCGCTATCAACTATTTCACGCGTTGGCCAGTGGCCTGGGCCACAACCAACCACACCGCCACCACTGTTACCCGCTTTATTGGCAAGGGGATTGTAGCTCACTTCGGGCAACCCAAGCGCCTCATCACAGATGTTGGGCCTGAACTTGTTGGACATGTTGTGAAGGCATACTGCGTCAAGAATGCGCTCCAGCATATAGTCACAACCCCCTACCATCTGCAAGCCAACGGGCGCGTGGAACAGTTAAACGGCACCCTAGTTCAATTGATTTCCAAGCTCTCACAAGAGCACCCTAATACTGCGTGGACTGAACATCTTCCCACCGCCCTGCTGATCCTGCAAGCAAGAATCAACAGGGGCACTGGGTTCAGTCCTAACACCCTGACCTTTGGGACACCTGACGGTCTGACAGGAGTTGAACAGGGGAAACTACAGTCCAAGGTTCCCGACAAACCCCCCTTAGTACCAACTCCCTCCCTGGACCAATGGTGCGCCAAAGCCTGGGAGATTAAACACAGGCGGATTGCAGGGGGGACAAAACACCTCAAAACTAGGTACGCCGTAGGTGACCCCGTCTACACCCTCAATCCCAAGTCTGCCAAATTAGAACCCAACCACCTAGGGCCCTTCAAGGTAGTTGCCGTCTATGACAACCACACCTACCAACTTGAGGATGCCCAGGGAAACACCAAGAAGCTTCACCACAATTGCTTGCGCCCCTGCTGCGCTATCCCCACATAAAGAATGTTTGTGCAGACTTTCCCAGACCTTCTGCAGGCTCTGATCCTGGTGTCTGACAACAAGCAGGGGGCAAGGGGGGTGTTACAACTGAGTTTCCAAACTTGCCTGCTAATTTATCTTACAATACACAGTGGGCGCTCAATGAGCTGCCCCTTGACGTATCTAACGTTATGAATGAATCTGGTGACAATGTCAAATGGTAGGAACTTCATCCTAATTAGGAGTGTTGCCAATTTGACCTGCTGATCCCCACACAAGTTATTCCTTGGCTCCAAACCCTACATGGAACTCCCCACTATACCACCCCCTTGTGGCCTTGTGGCTTTCCCCATATAGTATATTAATCACAATATTCTGCAATAAATGATAACTTATTCTTATTATTCTGTCCTTTCCTATTGGACTGTTGTCTTCCCCAATTCCAAATACTGAATACTCATTGGTTCAGTTGCAACACTTTTCTGATCCTAGTATGACCTCACCCCAATGTGACCCCCTCAGCCACTCTATCTACCTAATGAGTGATCATTGACCCTTGTCTACTATTTAGTAGATAGCTTCTCCTAATAAAGACAAGTTTATCAGCATTTGTGTTAGCTTTAATATTCTTCAAGATTTTTCCTTTCCTTTTTACCAACTGGAATTCCTCTTCTTGTATTCTAGGAAATTAAGGTATGTGCCCTTAATTTCGCACTAAAGGCTATCCCAAGGCTAGCTTTGAACCTCAAATATTTTGTTACAAAGATTTCCTGATGTGTCCTCCTGGATGTTGTCCCCAGGAGCCAAACACAACACCAAGGAAATACCAAAACACTACATCATGATTGCTTGCACCCCTGCAGTGCCATCCCCACACAAAGGTTGTTTTTGAAGACCTTCCCAGATCTCCCAGAGACTCTGATCTTAGTATCTGACAACAAGCAGGGGGCAAGGGAGGTGTTGCAACCAAGTTTCTAGACTTGTCTGCAAATGTATCTTAAAATACACAGGAGGCACTTGATGAATCACCCCTTGACGTATCTAATAACATGAATCAATCTGATGACAATATCAAACTGCAGGCACTTTCTCCTAATTAGGAGTGCTACCAATTTGACCTGCTGATCCCTTCACAAGTTATTCCTGGCTTCAAACCTTACATGGAACCTGCACTATGCCACCCCCTGTGGCCTTGTGGCTTTCTCCTTATAGTATATTAATCACAATATTCTGCAATAAATTATATCTTATTCTATTCATCTCTGTCCTTTCTATTAGACTGTTGTCTTCCCCAATCAAATACAGAACTCTAATTGGTTCAGTTGCAACACCAAAGATAGAAACATTATTAATTACCACCTCTTCAAAGATGTATATGGAACACTACATCAAAAAATGACTAACAGAAGCACCATTCTGTACATTCCTACACACCAAAGGCTTAATCCCATCTTGCACTATCACATGGAAATAGGCCACACAAAAATCCACAACCTTTAAAAATTCCTAAAAAACAAAGCATGGTGGCTGACCCTATACCAGGATTTACAAGAGGTGCTCAATCAATGTTAAGTATACAAAGCAATTTTCAAAGAGCGACACAGATCAGGTCTGTGCTGCTAATTTTTTCCCAAATGCCCTTCAAGGTATGGGCACTTGGCATTGTGGACCCATTACAAGAAAACACATTGATAAGAAGTATACCATCACCAACATTGACTTCACCACTTGCTTTCCAGTAATACAGGCAGTGAAGACACATACTGGCTTTGTTTTTGACATTTATTGGTAATGAGATAATTATTAATTTTGGTAAGCCAGAGCTACTGATCACATATGGGGGCAAGGAATCAACCTCCAAAAACACCAATGTATACCTCACAAAGAATGAATTCAACCACACAGTAACTACACCATATCATCCTCAGGCCAATGGCTGAGTTGAGTGGCTAAACAGCAGCTTAGTACAGGCCCTTGCCAAACTCACCACCAGGAGACCTGAGTACTGGTTAAGCAGCTACTGACCGCACTCCTTGTGTACCACATCCAGGTGAACAGATCCACTGGGAAGAGCCCTTTAAAACTTGTATATGGCACTCAACCAAATATTATACAAGCCCTCATGGGACCAAAGTTAGAAATACCCAAAGGAGTCCTCCCTTGTTCATTGCCTCAAATATTACAAGCCAACAGTGATCAGATGGATGAGGAAGAAAAACATTTAAAAAGCCTGTTTATCCCATATCCAAGCCAGACACAAGTTCAGGGACAATTTCTGGGTAATGAACACAGATAAGAGCAAATTTCAGCCCAAGGAAGTGGGCCCTGCCATCATACTAAAGATAAACAAAAACAACACTTTCCTGGTGTAAGGACTTGGCAAATGCAAGCAGTACAAGGTCCTAAACCACAACTGTTTATGACAGCCCATACTAAAGTCCGGCTGAACTCCCACAGGAGAGGCAGGCTGGGCCTGGAAAGCCATGTACACAATTGGCGTGATTATGACCAGTTAGTTGACTGTAGTATCTAGGGGATACAACTCCAAGTATGAGGCACAACCTGGTCAGCCAGCCCTAACACTGTGATATAGACAAACCCCAACTTACTTAAGTCCTGAGCAGGAGGCAAGTTGGGCAGGAGGAGTTGTATAAATTGCCTTCATAGCAGGCAGGGTAATCTCTTTAGCACAACCAGGAGGGAGATCCAGATGATGGGGATGGAAATATTCCAAGTCAAGAGCGTGGAGTGGATTGACTGAGGTAGTAGGAGTATAGCCAGGAGGGTACAGATAGGCAAGTTTATATCAAGTAGAGGATTCACAAATAGATGCAAACAGAATAATTAAATTTGAGTAAAAATAGATAATTTCTGCAAGAAGGTAATGATTTCTGGGCACAAACTTTTTTATTTAAGATGTAAACAGTGAGAAGGGCTTCTCCTCCTCACTACTTATACTTACTGGTAATTTTGTGGCCTTTTGTGCCACCAGAGATCTGATGGCATTGATTTCAGTTAAACTTACAATTTTACTGGAATTTGCGTACTTGGGCCTGGAGTCAGATGCTCATTGGTTGATATAACAGGAACCTTGCTTGGGCTGCAGCAAGATGAGGTGCCACTGCTAAGTATAGAAGCTGTGAGAGATTGTGCGCTTGATTGCGCAATTGAACAATCACGTTCCCAATGTGTTGTTTCCTCAATAATTAAGAGGGCCAAAATTGTTAATGCAATTGAAGCCAGGGATTTGAGACTTCTGTGCCTCTCAAATCCCAGGCCATTTGTTAATTGAAAGGGGGTTTCTTGCTCTAGGAGACAATTGGTGAAGGTTTACAGGCTGCAGATAGTTTGGCCTCTAAGAAGGCCAGCTGGTTATCTAAGGCTTTCTGGGCCCTGACAGTTTACGGCCCTGTAAAGCACAACAGAAACAACAGGAGGCCGCCCTGCTTGCAACCAAGCAGCAACTAGTCTAATACAGTGCCTGGGCTCCTGATGACCACCCTGAGACCTGCCCCCAGAGGAGGCTGACCTTCATCCAGGAGGTGTAAAAAAAGCAACCTCAGCCTGCAAACAAGGTTCTAACTAAACAGGTTTGTGACTGCAACCCAACTTCCCGGTGACCCATAGCCAAACAAGGATGAAGACTCAAATTTCCAAATCCAACAAGACCAGCTGGTAATCCCCTACATGGATAAATAATTTAGCTCTTGAATAATTAATAGGATCAACCCACTTCCTTCACTACCCAACCATGTAATCAACGCAATCATGTTCCTGTTATCCACAATTCACAGTAGCTATATAATGACTATCTCTCAATAAAGAATATTATATAGTTTCCAAATATTTTCCCTCATTGTAACTCTGCTGGAACAGCACAGTTACAACAAGTATCACTCATGTTACCAGTTGGAATGTACATGAGTCCTTCACCCAATTTGGAGTAAACCCCATTTCAAGGAGAGAAAGGGAACTGAAGGATTTTACTCAAAATGTGATCCCATCAAAGGCAAAATGATAATGCATGAATACCGAGATTCACAACAATGATCTCTCAATTAGTTATTTGCCACTCACACCATACCTGTATCCTGCCACAGTGCCATCCCTTGTTGGACTAGTGGCTTTATTTTCTTGTATATTAACAACCACTTCTCAATAAAGCCATCATTTATCAATATTCTCTGTCCTTTCCCCTTGGAATACTGCTTCACCAATCCAATCACTGAAATATAATTAGTTCAGTTCCAAAATATGGGTAAATAAAATTAAAATTAAACTTATTTAGATCTATTTCTTAAAAATATATTAATATTTTATTAAATATCTAATTGTATAGTTCAAACATAAATATAAAATTAGAAATCTTAATAAGTAGAGTATTACTATTCAGTTCAGCAAAATAAAAGGTTATTTATTTTTTGATTTTTTAAATTCCAAAAAATTAGGTATGGTTTTTGGCTTTAAAATAAGCTTCTTTGGATTAATATTGGCTCAGTAGTTACAGAGATCTGATGTTTTTGGTTTTTAATATGTAGTAAGAGTGAATTAAGATAGATCGAATTGAATCTGGGCTAGGGATGCTTTGGCTCAATCCCAGCCAGCTTCCGACTTTGGGCCGCTTCGAGAAGAACGAAATTAGTTGATATTTAAACAGTTTAAAATACCTCTTTGAAAGAGAGTGACCCAGAGCCAAAAACTGGCCGAAGCAGCCCAGACTCTGGGTCTTTGATTACGACGCAAGCCCAATTTCAGCAATTTTTATTCTATATCTCAGCACCTAGAGCACCTAGTGCTACCATATTTGATACCATTTTGACCAAATCATCTGAAAAATATATAGATACCTTAAATTCCATGAAAATTATTTTATTGAGAATTAATAATGTTGTTGCTTGTTTATTCTGCTCACATTCTAATTAAGATGTTGTAATTGTAAGCAAGTTTAAATATGAAACAATATGCATATACTTAGATCTGGTGATACATCTGAGTGGAATATTGTATCATTTCAATTCAAAATAAATAACTTTGATGAGTTAAGTGCCTTTTTTTATTTCTTTCAGGTATAAGTAAAGTCACAACTAAGTCTTAAACGAAATAAAAAGATGTGGAACCGAAAAGGTATCGTTTTTGATGAGAAATATTTTAAAGTCAATTGGAAATTGGGATTATGGCATAAAGTGTGGTGCCGGTTTCAATTGATCATGCATGGGAGTGGGTAATCGATTTCATCCGATCCATTAAATGACATGTATTAAGTGGTTAATGGATCTAGATTGTCAGTGTACAAGCCAATCATCTCTTAGTTAACTTGATTTTTTATATGTTGTTTTTTCTAATCTAAATCAGGTCTCTTTAATGCAACCAAATTCATTTTCCCAGCAATTTCAATCCTCACCATACAGTTAAACATCCAATCATATAAAAGTGTAGCAATTAATCCAAACTTAACTCCTATTGTTAAATAATATGATTTTAAAATTTTATTTTTATTTTAACCCAAACAGTCTGAAGTTAGATAATCTATACAAAAAAGCATTTTTCTATTTTTTTCAACGAATGACCACTTTCTTAAAATCCAAGAAATAAATATTTATTAAAGCTTAGTAGTAAACATTCCCATTCATATATAATTTAGGTCGCACTCCACTGGATTCAACCTTTATACTTTCAAAGGTCTTGTAAGGGATTGCGTAACACTTCGAGTGATGAAACATTAAAACTAGTAAATTCCAATAGCAGAGTCATAACAGTGTACTGCAAAATAGAAGTACATTTATTAAAATATGATTTGTTAAGGAAAAGTGATTTAAGTTGTAAAAAAGGCTTTGTGATTGCGGTTTAGATTTTACAGGGCACTGAGTCGGGTCATGGGCAGAGATTGATTCTGGTACTTAGCCAATAGGAAGGAAGCATGCGTGATGCAGCAAGATGATTCTCACGTGCAGGGAAGTGCAACATAATATATTGCCTGGCATGAAAGGTGGATGTGATACTTTTCAAAGGTGGAAACTGTAAGATCTGGTTCATTGAGTGGTTCAGTTAATCAGTATTACAATTACATATAAGAATGAGCCAAGTCAAGCTTTTGGCTTGGCCATCGACTTTAAACTTGAATAATATGGAAAATCCGATTTAATTTTTACCTCGAGTGCACTCAAGCTGACATTACAGATAGACTCACTTTTATAAATTTTAAACTAAAGACAGCAATTCAGTTTATTTAATAAAAGCATATTTTTAATTCCTTCCTGTGGGGTATATAAACATGGTTAGCTTTCCACAAGAGTCACCGATTTAAACAAACATGAAGTTCAATACTGCCACCCTCATCACTCTTTTCACTGCCCAAGCTGCTGCCGTATATCTTGGTATATCTTCCCCAAAAGCCGATTCCCAACCTGCTGCCCAATCTTCCCAATATTTTGCAACTATTGTCAGACGTGGCAACAACGTTGGTCACCATTCAAAGAAAACAGGAAAATCTTTAAAAGATGTTGGAAAAGCTTCTACAAAACCTGTCAGAGAACCTACCAAAAAAGAAAAGTTTTTTAAGGCTACTGACAAATTCGCTCAAGATTTTTCTGATGGTCTTTTGAATGTTGCTTGTAAAACTTCTCGCATCGTTGGCAAAGCTGCAGAATGTGTTGGTAAAGCCGGAAAAGCTATCAAAGATGCTTGCAAGGATTGCAACCCCGGAAACGTTGTCAAAGATACTGGCAAAGCTTCCAAACCCAGTACTTAAGATGCCCAATTTGAAAAATATGACTCCAAAGTTATTGCTTAAAATCCTTCACAAGATACTTCCTAAGCTGATGTTAGAAATTTATTCAAGTTATTACTCTGGCTTCCCCTTGAAGTTAAACCTGATTAAAATACCCAATTCCTTTCTTAGCTATACTTTAATCTATTGTGTATTTAAATTCAAATTTTACTAATATTTATATCCTTGTTGTAACCAAGATTGACTCCCTGCCTGCCAATATATCTCACCATACACAGTGGAGCTCATAGAGGCGCTCCATGATGTATCTGAAAAAATTGGGCATCTTGTTGCCAATTTCAAACTATTGACAACATATCCTAATTAGGTGTATAACCAATTTCAAGTGCTTTTTCATCAATTATATATTTTCCAGCTACACCATACTTGAATCCCACCACAATGCCACCTCCTGGTGGATTTGTGGCTTCCCCTTTTGGTATATTAAATACTGTCTTCCAAATAAAGCTATATATCAACCCTAGTTTTTGTTTTTCTATTGGACTGTTTTCTTCCCAATCCAAATACTGAACTCTAATTAGTTCATTTGCAACAGTGGTATAAGTGATAGGTTCAATTAATAACCTACCTTTAAGAAAATTCCATCAAGAAAGGACAAAATGATGGCTGTAAGGCTACACCTCACAAGATACCTTCCTACCCATCCCTGATGGGGAGATCACATAATGTCAGGGAACCAACCCTGATCTGCCGGCTTGCTAGTGTTTTGGAACTAGCGGGTTGCAGACTGGGTGGGCAGAGCCCACCAAAGGATTGGTACTAACTTAAGAAATAGGACATTGACTTGCCCACCCATGACCACAGACCAGCAGCGGGGACAATATTTTCTATTACTCATGTGAGAGTAATGCATAAAATCCCAAATAGCTTATTGCTATGGTCCAGGGGAAGCTTAGTGGCAGATGCAGGCATTGGTTTGGGGGTGATAGGCATTTCCATGTTAAATGGTAGGCAGGGATGAAGTTGTATTTATCTCTGAACAGGAGGGGCTCAGTAACCTGCCAAAGGCCCTTCTGGTTGTATCTGGTTAATTCTTTAGTTTGGACCAAAGGATCCCATGCTAATATCTTGTCTGAGGTATAATCCTTTTATTTGGGCTTCAAGGGGTATTCCATAATTTAAACAGGACCAAATGTAGCACCTGGCAGATAATAGGTATCTGGCGGGTCAGCAGGAGTGTTAGGCACCCACCCACTTGGAAGTAAACTTCCATAATGGTGGATGATAGCAGAAGGATTTAGACTGATAACCAAAGATCCTACAGGAAAGGATACCATCCCAAGGTGGAAAAGCTTCCCAAATAGTTTATAATGACTCAACAGTGGGTTGAACCAACCCAAGAAGAAATACTCCACCAGATAGCTAAGAAGGAATTCAAAAGCTAACAGATAGAGCACCTTGGGATTTGTGGTCTTTGTCAGGGATTGATAGTTCTGAGGCTTTTTCTTACAGGGTGGATTTTGTGATAGGTGTGTAGCTGTGTTGCGCTTTTTGCATTACAGCGCAACAATTATTAGAGATTATGGGGCACAGGAAATTTGCCAGAATACAGTCATATGTGAGGATATGATAGTATCATATCAGAAGAGCCAGGATTGAGCAGGACCATTATTATTGCCCAGCAATGGCTTATGATTGCGCAGAAGCACTTAAGGATTAGGATAAAGGTCAACCAGATTAAGGATAAAATAAAGATAGTTCAAAAAATCAATTTTTGTTGTAAATGATTCATTCTTCTTATAACTACTACAAGGGTAACCCCTGGGCTGCTAGAAATATCTTCTAGGACATTCTAACATGCCCCTAATTTGGGTAATTATTAATCTAGGTTTGGCACTTCTTGCACATCAACCAATAGAATATCTTCATCTTCACCCAGCACAGGTGATCCTTGCTGGTGTGGAATAATTTAGTTACTTCAGGATCACTTCCTGCTTCCTTGGCATACTGCAGCTTAATGCTTATTAATGTGACAATTAAGGGAATTTGAGATTATGGGGAATCAAACCCAGCGCCTCAGCGCTTGACGTAAAAGTAGTTCAGCGCCTTGGCGCCTAATCCAATTGCTAGGTGGCGCTTTGTATATTTATTAAGTGCCGCGGTGGCGCTTATCATTGGCTAGTTTAAGGCTCAGGTCAGCAGACTACTGCTGATCCAATTTGAATATAATTTATACTACAAATTTATATTATTTGATAGCTGCAAACCATGTCTGCAAGCTCTGTCATAATTAGTATCATTGTATTTTGTACTACTAATTTATGGATTTGGTTGTAGCAATCCCAATCTGTGGGCTCTGTCATAATTGGCATCATTGCTTGGTCAAAATTCCCAACATATCCCCCCACTTGACCAAGCACTACTTCCTTTCTTTCTCTGATGAACTCAACCAGCAATACCAACAACCGCCAAAGCATGCACCAAGCATACAACACTATGATGGCCACCATGGGTGAGGCAGAGCGTAATGCATTCTTTAAGATGCCCCACTCTGTGAGGATTGCCTTCCTTAACCGTCTTTGCTCTAGCAAGGACCAATTCTGCAAGCAGGACAGCGCCACTACTGTGGCTGGCTCCATCCCTAATTCTGCTCCCAGTTCCAATGTTGGTGACCTTTTTGACAAGGACTCCCTGTTCAACGAGCCTCTTCCCATCACCTTTACGCCTACTGTCCTGGGTCCTTCCAGTACTTTGCGCCCCTTCTTGCAGCACTTGCTTTCCTCTGGTGAGCCTCCTGTCACCCCATTTTTTATGCTTTGCACTTGGCATAATTCAGATGAGGTCCCCATGGACTACCCCAATCTTTTAAACAAGTTTGGTATTTGTCACTGTCGCGCTTTTTGCCTTACAGCGCAACAATTATTAGAGATTATAGGGCACAGGACATTTGCCAGAATACAGTCATATGTGAGGATATGAGTAGTATTGTATCAGAAGAGCCAGGATTGAGCAGGACCATAATTATTGCCCAGCAATGGCTTCTCATTGCGCAGAAGCACTTAAGGATTAGAATAAAGGTCAACCAGACTAAGGATAAAATAAAGATGGTTCCAAGATTTAAGATTATTTTTATTGTCAATGATTAATTCTTCTTATACCTACTACAAGGGTAATCCCCGGGCTGCTAGCAATATCTTCTAGGACATTCTAACACACCCCTAATTTGGGTAATTATTTATCTAGGTTTGGCACTTCTTGCACGTCAACCAATAGAATATCTTTATCTTCACCCAGCACAGGTGATCCTTGCTGGTGTGGAATAATTTAGTTACTTCAGGATCACTTCCTGCTTCCTTGGAATAATGCATCTTAATGCTTATTAATGTGACAACTAAGGGAATTTGAGATTATGCGGAATCAAACCCAGAGCCTCAGTGCTCAACGTAAAATTAAGGCAGCACTGTGGTGCCTGCAATAATTTTTAGTTGGTGCTTGACGTAAAAGTAGTTTGGCGCCTTGGCGCCTAATCCAATTGCTAGGCAGCGCTGCAGTGCTTTGTGTATTTATTAAGTGCTGCAGCAGCAAATTATCTTATTAATTGCCGCTGCAGCGCTTATCATTGGCTAGTTTATGGCTCAGGTCAGCAGACTACTGCTGATCTAATTTGCATATAACTTATACTACCAATTTATATCATTTGATAGCTGCAAACCATGCCCACAAGCTCTGCCATGATTAGTATCATTGTATTTTGTACTACTAATTTATGGATTTGGTTGTAGCAATCCCAATCCGTGGGCTCTGTCATAATTGGCATCATTGCTTGGTCAAAATTCCCAACAAGCTGTATACGTACTCCTTGAATCACGTGGCGCCAGAATTTCTCTAAGTAGTGGGGATCAGGGGAGGAACCAGAATTGGCTCTGGTTCCCAGAAAAACGCTAGTCTTGAAGGCCTACAGCAAGTTGTTCCACAGAAGCCATTTATACCCAATGGAATTCCATAAGAAAGCATTGGGAAATCTCTGTCTTGGTAGGTTCAATCATGTTAGGATCTTCCAGCCAAGTAGAAAGGATCATAAATCCAGAAAACCTTTACTGAAATTGACCAAATTAACAGATTTAAAACAAACAGTCAATTGAAAGTGGGTTACGGCTGCTCCAGTCTGCCAACTGAAACTGGTTCCTCCTTGCAAATTGAAATTGATAAATTGACGTAATTTGAGGGTCACCCAATATGAGCTTGTTAATCAGCAGGGTTGTCAGAAACTGGTCATTCAAGGGTTCTTTGCAACCTGGACCAGATACTTGCTGAACAATGTGGAAGGAATAGGAGTTCAAGATTCAGGTGGTATTGCTTAGTTGATTTTTGATATATATTGAATAATTTTTCCCTGTTTCAACTCTAAGAGTTGAGTCCTCCCAAAAATTTACTCAATAAAAATCAAATATCTCTTGGTCTAATTTACTTTTTAAAAATGCATCCTGTAGTTGGATTGTTGCGCTACATCCCTTACAATCTTATTCTCGGCTGGATCATTACTGGTAGATGGGGCCTTGCAGTTAGAACTTTGTTGTTGGCACCTCCCAATGTTAATTCCATGCCTGCTGATCTTGAAGTTGTCCCCCCTGTCCTTGAACCTGAAAATTGTGCTGCATCTTAATGTCCTGAATTTTATTCTGAAGACACTCTGATGCTTTCCCAGGCTATTTACCTTGGGCTATTCTGGTTGGGATTAATTATTTTACTTAATCCTAGTATCTCAATTGGAAAACTTTACAAAACTTTATCTGAAGCTGTGTTGGTGGTTAATCATTAACTCTATGTGGATTTGGTGGTAATTCCCCACCACTTAGAGACAGCTTCTTACTATCCCGTGATTTCCATCACACGTTGTGCACCACAGTTGTGGTTGCCCCCACAGGTCAAAGAACAGAGTCAGTGCAACACAAGTGCCTACTCAGGAAGGAGACAGAGGAGAGTTCAATAGTGAGGTTGCACTGACAAAACCAGCTCAAGGGGAACAGAGTGCAAGGGCACAGAGCATAAATACCAGGGTCCAGAAGTGACCCAAAAATTCACCAAGGTCATCATCACCAAAATGGTAAATTATGTCACTATTGGGAGGGTGTCCTTGGTTGTCAGGGCCCAGAATGCCCTGGAAAGTCAAATAGCCTCTCTCAAAAAGTACAACCAACTGTGTGGAAAACCTTAACAACTGCCTTCCAGAGGAAAACCCCACTTTCAAATAACAAATGGCCTGGGATTTGAGAGGCCCACAAGCCTCAAATCCCTGGGATCAAATCTACCAACAAAATTGGGCCCATTTGCTATTGGGAAATGGTACATTTGATTGCGCCATTGGGCGCTTGCTTGCTTGTGGGATCTATTAATAACTGTGGCTCCTTGGGGTGCAATACGTCAATTTGAATGACGCTATCTCAAAAACGCCATCTTGAAAACACCATCTAGAAAGACGCCATCTCAAAAATGTGTCCAAAAACGTCATCTAGAAAGACGCCATCTCAAAAACGCCATCTAGAAAGACGCCATCTTAAAAACGCCATCTCAGATTTATGGCTAAACTGCGCCAGATAACTTAAAATATTGATAAAAGCCCAAAAAACATTTCAAAAACTATAAAAAAATTGACTAGACTCAAAATCATCCAAGGATTTCAAATTTGAAATAAAAATATGGGGGCAGCTAATACCAACTATAGTGCTCAAAGCTCCAAAGTCAACACATTCTAAAACGGTGCTATTTTTGTATTAAATTTTAACACTATATTAAACATGTATATACATATTAAAAGTTAAAATCAAATATTTGAAAAAAAGAAATTTATTGTTAAAGAAAGTGGATTATACATTAGATCCAAGGGCTGTGGCAATGCCTTTGAGATGGGTAAGGTGGCCCTCTCTGGTGTAATAGGCCAAAGCCGCTCTTGTAACACTTGCAAACTTGACCTGCTGGCCAGCATGCTTGGCTATAAAAGCTTTGCCTTTGAAGGCCTGGGAATATAGCTGATCCCTGTGTGCATGCTGAACCTTAAGCTTCTTGATAATCATATTGAACATAGGCTTTTTTGCCTTAACCAGGCGGGAAAATTGGTTATGACAACCTTCAAGTGAGGAGGTAGTCTTAGTTACGCCGGCTTTGACCTGCTTATAGCAGTTCCAGTTAATTGAGTTGCCGCCCTTGCAGATGCAGCAATGTCCCTGGAATACACCTACCCACTGGTGCTCAAGATACTGTATGAAAGGAGCGAAGGCTTCTTGATTCCCAAGAATGTAATCATCATTGAGAAGCTCATTGTAAAAAAGGTTAACCTCTTCCTTTCTGACCATGGCAAGAGCAGCAAAGCAATTGAATATCTTTCTGGCCTCTTTTGTGCCATCTTTGTATACCAGCTTATTGAGGGCTGGGTTTTTCATCAGGTTCTTGCGCAGAGCCTGGCGGTAGTGAAAGAAGCAGCCTTGGGGCCTGCTCCTAAATACCTTGATAAAAGCGTTGGCCTGTGCAGCCTCAAAGTCAACCATCAACGTGGTATGATAAGGAAGGGACTCAGGCGTTTTTTTGGTTATGGCCTGTTGCTCTTGGGTAGCCTCTGGGCTGACCTTCTTCTTCTTGTGGCCCCTTTTCTCGGTTGGCTCTTCTTCAAGCGTAGGCAAGATGGCACCCAGTTTTTGCTTGAGTATATTCAAGGTGTGGATGTAAGTCTCTTTCCTTTTATTAGGGAGAAAGAAGAAGACAAAGGGAATTGTATGTTCATTGACCTGACCATGGATGGCCCAAAGCTGATAAAATAGCTTAGGACAAGAGGCAAAAGTCCCATTGGCAAACCAGGTATCACACTTTAAAAGGCGTAGAAGATCCTATTGTGTCAAAAAGCACAAAATACGGTTTGGTGAACCTTGCCTGTTGTCGTGTAGCAAAAAGGGGTTTCCAAGCATGGTAGTCTTCTGGACTTCTGAAAGTACAAGCTCTTTGATACTTCTAGCGCTGACGCCAATATTGGTATCAATTGACCGTTGATCAGTCACATACCATTGGAGTCTGGTCTTTTCTCCAACCTCCTCTCTCTGATCCTTATTCAGGTAAAGGAGAGCATGAGTTAACAGCTCAGTTGAAGTCAAGTCCTTGTTGAAAGGAATGGCTTGACAAAGGTACCAGCACATTAGATAGTAAAGAATCATATCAGAGCCCAAACAGTCATGCTCAATGGTGAGCTCCTTGACTTGGGTAAACCCAATTGTAGTTAATTGCGTGGGGCAACCTGGACTATCACATTTGTAGTGATGGTTTGCCATATTTTTTTCTGGTCATTGCATATGAAAAGAAAGCCGTCCTTGACAAAGCCAGCACCCCCCTTCCTGGTCATAATGGGAAACAAGTCAGGAAAAATAGCTGGAACTATAAATTGCCCGTTGACGTTGCAGATATTGGCAACTGCATTTAGGTCCCACTCTAGGATAGGCTCCTCCTCTGAGGCTGCAAAACCATGGTCACCAGAGTTGCTTTCAGAGACTCTTTCATTCTCATCTTCATCATTGGAGTGAACGTGCTCCTCCTGGAGATCAGAGGGGGAGTAGACAAAGGGAGAGTGGGAAGGGGTGGGGCTATCAGCCTCAGCCTCAGGGGAAGGTGTGGGGGTCTTGGCAGGCGTTTTTTCTTTAGGAGTCTGCTTGGAGAGGGTAGCCTTGGTCTTTTATGCCTGAGCGGGAGCGGCCGTGCTCTTGGGAGCCTTGGGGGTAACGTTGGTGGTAGGCTTGGGAGGCATCTAAGAGCAAATTTGCGTCAGAAAAGTTCAAGTTTGGGGAGAATTTTTAAAGAGAAAAATGAGAATGTGTTAAATATAAAAGTAGTCAATATTTTTACATGGAATTGTAGAGAAACTCTCGAATTATATACCATCAAAATTATTATGTTTTTTATTCTGTAAAAATTAAAAATTTAATAGTAGCGCAAGTATGCAAAACTGTGAGTTTTGACTGAAAACTTGCAAGTGAAATGGTGTTTTCAAATTGACGTAATTGAGATGCTGTAGCTCAAAAATATAGTGTTTTTGACTATTTTTATATTAAATTAACAAACTTCTGGTGGAGCTACCTCAACCAAGCCAAAGAGTAAAACTTGAATATTTTTAAAACTAGCTTATACAACTGGGGTTAAAAAGTACCCAGCTGTTTAGAAGAGATAAAAAAATACATAAATGCAAAGTTTCAGACAGTTTCTTACATTTTTTATTTAATTGAGATTTGGCGCTGAACTGTACTTTGCAAAAGTGGAAACAGTCAATTTGTGATGGTGTGCTCTTTATAGCGTCCTATGACATCACATGCTAAAACAGGTTATTCCTAGTGCCACATTGGTGGGCGCCACTCCTATTGGACGCTTAGTTGCTTAGTAGATTTTGTAATGGGTACATTTTGCTCAACAGAAATACCCTCATTACTAAATAAAATCACTAGTAAAAGATTGTATTATTGAAACCCAAATAGCAAAGTTCACACTATGATTTGGAATAAGGCTAGCATATTAAACGTGGATTTTTGAATGACTGTGTTGCAGAGGGGTAGTACTATCAAAGTGGTACTAATTTGGGTTAATTTATTATGTAGGTCTTAAATTAATACCATATTTTATTCCCAATTAATAAGGGAAAGGCTTGGATTAATCACATAAAAGTAAGATAAAATGACAAAAAATCAAAGAACACACTGCCTTGCCATTTTAATTAAAGCTTAGGCGCCGCAGCGCCAACTAATTAAAACTTTAGGCGCTGTGGCGCCGCTTTTCAGTAAGTTGGATTTTGTCTTTACAATTTTAAATCTACTACCAATCCAAAATATCTTTTTTGATTATACTATTGAGACTAGTGCTTAGAAATATGATTAATAATTAGATAACCATTTTGGGGATTCAAAAATAGCGCCACAGTGGCGCTTGATGTAAAAGTAGAGTGGCACCATGTCATCCAAAATATTTGCAAGGCGGCGCCTGGAGCTTTTTTTGGGTGGTGTGGTGGCACTTTATGTATGATAGAGACGGCGCGGCGGCGCATGTCATTGGATATTCTGCAGTAATGATCCAAAATCTACTGCCAATTGAATTTATATAAATTTTATATTATAAATTTATGACTATGAGGTTGCAGTAATTCTATTCTGTGAGATCCGTCATAATTGGCATCATTGCTTTGTCAAAATTTCCAACATATCCCCCCATTTGACCAAACACCACTTTCTTTCTTTCCAAGATGAATCCCAACACCAACAACAACAGCAACACCAACATGCGCCAAGCCTACAACAAAATGATGGCTTCAATGGACAAAGCGGAGCGGCGCACTTTTCAAAAAATGCTGCACTCAGTTTGTATTGCTTTCTTGAATCAACTTTAGGCCAGTGACTCACAGTTTTGCAAACAGGACTGCACAACCATTATGGCCGCCTCTGAGCGTAGTACTGCACCAAACTCTAGTGCCAGAGATTTCCCTGACAAGGACTCCATGTTTGAGGAGCCTCTTCCTGTCAGCAATGCGCCACCCAGCGGCAATCCTTCTGGTGCTCAGCACCGATTTCCTCAACGCCTTCCTTCCACTGACGCGCCTCCCCCTACCCCATCTTCAATGCTCAGCGCCCGCCGCAACTCTGACCTTGTGGTGGTGGACTACCCCAACCTCCTTAGCAAGTTTGGGATATGCCACCACGAGGAGACAATGTACAGCTTTGTACAGGCACTACATTCCGACAAGGATGCAATGACCCCAATTTGGGCAGGGGAGTTATACCATGGCCGGTATGATGCCTCCTGTTTGGCTGCTGAGGTGCGTCTAGGGCTGCAGTCAGCTATCCTGCCCCCCAGTGAGATTTCCGCGCAACATGCGCATACCATTGCTGTCCGCAATGAGTATATTGACAAGGTGGCTCAGGTTTGGACTCTTGAGCTTGCAGCAGATCCCAGCTTCCATCAGACCTTGGACTTGCCCATCCAAGCCAACACTAACCGTCGCTTCTCTGCCAAGTTCAAGGCATATCTTCAAGCCATTACCACTGGCAATGCTTCTCTCTACCTTCCTTTGGCTGCTGCAACTTGCCACTTTATGTGGTATCCTCCCAAAAGTTGCCAGCCTGGCCAGCCCAGGTACGCTGGTTGTTGCCTGGAGCATTACCGCTCCCTGGCTTACCAGCTTCACGTCCCTTTGCCCCTATCCTATTCATACATGGAAGATGCGTTGATGGACTGCTTCACTATAGGTGCTGCGCTCTCTGCTTGTAGTGGCTGGGGATGTTTGGTGCCAGTCAGTCAGATCTGCCTTCCCCTGTGCAACTGGTCTTCTATGTTGCGCAACTCCCAGTTGGCCTGGGCCCAAATGCTGGTGATCCTGGCTCACGTGCACCAGCGCCTGGATGACAACCACTACATGATGCCCACCCATGAGCACCCAGTGATTACCATCCAGCGCACCGCCAAGCATCCCCGCCCCGCCAACCGCCAGTCCTCTCCTCCTGCCACGTCTTCTGCTCAGCAGCGTGGAGGCGCCCGCAACACAAGGGACTAATCCCACAAAGCCTGTCTTTTATTGCAATAAGCTTGCTTTCCTATCCTCTTTTTTATTGTTTCTATTTTTTTAGTTCTTATTTTCTATTATATTAAGTTTTTAATTGTTGTAATTATCTTCTAAATTTAGTGCTTATGGAAATATTGTTGATTAGTGGAGTTTTTATGTTGGAGATTGAAATTTTGCGCCGCTATAGCATAAAAAATGTTTACAAGGCGGCGCAGCGGCACTTTTTATTTGTAGAAGGCGGTGCAGCAGAGCTTAAAGCTGGCTAGTTTTGCAGTTTAATTTGCAAAGTTTTGGTAACCTTATTTTGATAACAGAATTTTTATTTTGATTTGAGATAGCGTTTTTGTGGTGCAGTTTTTTGTGATGGCGTATTTTGGATATTTATTAAGTGTTTTTATAATGAAAAAATCTTATTTGGATAACACTCTTTTTATTTTGATTTGAGATAGCATTTCTGTGATGCGGTTTTTTGAGATGCTGTATTAGAAACTGATATGTAAAAAATAACTATTTAATAAATTTTATTAAGTTTTTTTTTAGTTTTGCTGATGTAAATCACAACGCCATCTCAAAATTTTTTTGAGATGGTGTCTTTTGCTATGGCATTTTTGAATTGACGTATTGCACCCACCTTGGCATGCTGCAGCCCAAGCAAGGTTCCTGTTATGCCAGCCAATGCCATCCATCCCCAGACTCAAGTGCGCAAATTCCCCCCAAAATTGCAAGTATTACTGAAATTGATGCCATCAGATCTCTGGTGGCACAAAAGGCTACACATTCACCAGTAAGTATAAGTAGTGAGATGGAAAACCCTCCTCACTATTGACATCATAAAATAAACAACTTTATGCCCAGGACCCATTATTTACTTGCAGGAATTATCTATTTTTCACTAATATACTTATTCTGTTTTCATCTATTTGTGAATCTACTACACTTTACAACTGTACCATGCTGTTCCTTCCTGGTTTACTTCTGTTCATTTGGTTAAGCCACCTTGCACCATTACTTGGAGTTCTTCCACCCTCACCACCTGGATCTTCCTCCTGGCTACCCAAGAGTGACCATACTACCCAGCATGAAGAAGATTCCTACTACTCCATCTCCACCCAATGAACTTCCTGCTCAGGATTTCAGTAAGTTAGGGTTTGTCTATATCACAGTATTGGGGCTGGCCAACCAGGTTGTGCCCCATACTGGAAGTTGGCGTCCCCTAGCTACAGCAGTAAATTACCTAGTCAGAATGGCAACTGTGGTAAGTTTGACTCCCTGGTACTTGAAACTTTGTTGAGTACCAGGGAGTTGAGTGCCGCATAAGTGAATCTATTAGTATTTTTGGCTAACTAATTTTAAGCTAATTTTTATCAGTAATTTTGGGGTTTAAAACCAAAAACCAAGTTTAAATTCACTCAAATTTGACTCTGTTTAATAATTCGGCTAGCTAAAATACCTATTTAAGGGGCAATTTATAAGTGAATTTACTAATAGAAATGAAAAAACCTGTGTTTGACACTCTAAAAGCAAAAGTGGTCAGTTCAACACTTTTTAAGAAAAATTTTAATTTTATTAATAAAATACATATGCGCTTATATAAAATTTGTAATTCACTATTATATTTTTATTATTAGTGTCCATAGTTGTCAATTAGACTCCCAAGCACCACTATACTGGATTTGGTGGTATAGACATTAATCAAATACCCCACTTGTTTTACATCATGTCATTCCTGGGTTTGTGGATTATGTGGTGCCACATAAATTAAGCCCAATTTATTAAGAGATTTCATATGTAATTTATAAAAAACAGGAACTCAACTCCTTCTTTGTTTGACTCTATCCACTTGCTACGCAATTGGTTTTGGATTTAACTAATCAAAGACTCGGAATTAAGGCTAAATTAATAAGTGACACACTATGAGTGCCACTCAACACTCATCCACTTGACACTTTAACTTTGGGATTAGTACAGAGAGCTTCTTAACGTTTTAACCAACACTATGGTAAATAATTCACTCCAGCTCCTCACAGCATGCCCTAACCACTAATAAACACCTTCCTACTCATTTACTTTTTTAAATTATGCTGTATTTTTTCATTTTTGAGCATATGAAACTGCCTTGCTTTTGGGTTAACTTTGAACCCGTTTAAAATTTAAGCAAGTTTTATATGTAAAAAAATAGTAAATTTGATTTCTCTGCTCAACTCCAGCATACTTGACAGTGGGAATTCAGCTTTTCCCAGATGATTGACAGTGCCAAACTTGAAACTTTACTATGTTTTGAATTTTCAACTCCCAATAAAAAAATCCACATAATAATTTTTTTGCAATTATAATCTACTACTTTTTCTGTTACTTTCTATATAACTTTTAATACTTTTTTGATTTTTATTATACTTTTACATTGATTTAGCAATAAGATGTTATGCTAAACCTAAAATCTTTGATGCTTCATCATAAATTCACTTATTTTCTATGTTTTAACCTTTATATCTATACTTTGAGTTTCAATTTTGCTTCTATTTACTTTTTTATGTTTTTTATAAATAAAACTTTATTTGCACACTTTTCATTCAACTTTTTCTTTGCTTTACCTCTTTTTTTTGGGCATACCTTCTCAAGCATTTTATTTACAAAAACAAACTTTTCTTTAGACAATATCAAACAAGAACAGCCAACAGCCCAAGCGCCAAGCCTCCAAGGGCTCCAAAGAAACTGCCTCCACTCCCAAGCATGCCAAGAAGCCTGCAAAGGCAAAAGCTTCAATCCCATCTCCTCCCACTCTGTCTCCTCCTACTCCTCTCCCCTCCAACCTCATCTTCTAAATCCCCTTCACCTTCCCCCCAAAAATCCTCCCCCAATAAATCTGATGGTGATCTTACCAACCACTCCTTTTACCACTCAGAGCCAACTCCAAGCCCACCAAGGAGTAACACACCAAGAAGTCAAAGGATACCAAGGAGCCCACCTCTTCTTCTGGTAAGAAAAAGGAGGCATCCAAGCAGGCTTTTAGAATCCTTCCCCTCCTCCTCCTGATGAATCTTCTCCTCCTCCCTCATCTGACCCCTAAGATGAGCCAGAGGAGTACTCCAAGAAGTTCAAAGCTTCTGGCTATGTGGCTTGGGATCCACTGGCCATCCACAATATTTGCAATGTGAACAGAGAGTTTAAAGTTCCCAAGTGCTTCCCTTGTTACTTCCTGATCATTTCTGTAAAGGGCAGTCCTGTGTACGTCCAATAATTACATTTTCAATTGTAATAATCAAAAATGACAAACCAAAAGTAAACACTTTGTATGTGAAGACAAAACTTGTAGGCGCCGTCTAAACACCAAGGGTTGGGAGAGGGTTACTGCAGAGAAGGGGGAGCAAACCTGCAAGCCCCCCAATCACCTGATCACCTGTATGCTGAAGTGGTACCTGGTTCAAGTCATCCTAACCTCTGCCAACCTCTGCATATCAGATCTGGCCATCAAGGCCCTCCAGAACCTTCAGCCCAACAATCTTAAGTTGGTGCCCACCCAGGAGCAACTTGTTAAGTTCATCAGTGATAAGTGTATTACTGCCAATCTCCCCAAGGCTTCAGACGTCCTTTCTGAGCTTACACTCACTCACTCACAAGCTTAAGCAGCTTTCAAGTGGGGAGCTCTTCCTCCTCCATGACAACAGGCCTGGTAGCAAAAAACGTATAATTTGCAATGCCACTCAGAAAAACCTGCTGGAATTAAAAAGGACTTCAACCTGGCTAGTTGATGGTACCTTTGCCACTTGCCCCCAATGTTCAGACAGCTCTGGATGAGCCATACCCAGATTGACATCCAGGTGATTCCACTTGCGTTCTTTCTTCTTCCTGGGGCCACTGAGGCCATTTACACACGTGTGTGCTTGATCCTTAGCCAAGAAATTGCCCCCATTTCTCCCGCCAATGATGACAGATCCAAGAAGACCCCCCCCCACACCTGTGTCAACCCACCTGCCTTTGACAAGGACCAGGACACCCTGGACTTGGAGGAAAGGGTGAGGCTAAGAGCTCTTGGGCCTCGCGTATGCATTATGGACTTTGAGCCTGCTCAGTTCAATGCATTTGAGCAGCTTTTCAGCACAGGTGCCACTTCTACTTCTACCAAGCAGCTGCTTATAACATGCAGGCCCACACCAAGCTTAGTAGGTTGAGCCAGAGGGACACTTCAGATACCCGCAGATTTGTGCTGGCACAATTCAGTGCCTTGGCTTTTTTAAAGCCAGAGCATACTGCGCAGGGGTTTGAGGTGCTCTTGAAGGATCCTTACATAGCAAAGCACCCGGATTTCAAGCCTTTCCTTGAGTACTTTGAGCGGCAACTGTGGCAAGTTCAACTCCCTTAAAATTGACTCCCTGGTGATTGACTCCCTTAAAATCAACTCCCTTGAACTCAACACTATAGTAAAGTGAGAATTCAGCTTTTGCCCTGATCAACAACTGGAAATTAACACTTTTTTAATTAATGGATCTTGATGTACTGAAAACATTTAATATAAAAAATTAAGCTATACAGCTATGGTATACTAAAAGTAACCCCAGAGAGCTCAAAAATGCAATAAAAACAGTTCCTTACTTTAATAGAAATAAGGAGAAATAAGAAATTATTTCTCATTTTACTATGTAATTTACACTCTTTGTTATAAAAATATTTTTTATTACCATAAAAATTAAAATTCTAATGAGACAAAAATAAACACAAACACAAAAAATATAGTTATGCAAAATATGGAAAAATATTAATGTTTATCTGATATAGTTCATATCAGCATAACTGTGAATATCATATGTTTTATTTGGAAATTAACAAAAATTAAGATATTTCACTTACTTCCAACTATAAATATTCATCTCAAACTTACCATGTATACATAGAACAGTTACTGAAATCTAATTAAATTAAAAAAATTTAAAAATTAAAACTAAATGATCAAAGCTAATAAGTAAAAATTAAAGTTAAAAAGTTAAAAGTTAAAAATAAAAATCATATAACTGAGCAAGCAAGCAAGTTTATTCCTTGTCATTCTTTCCCCGTTTCATCTTGGCCCCTTCCAGGAGGGCAGTGGCAATAAGCTTAAGCTGCTGCTTAAGCTCAGAGGCCTTGTATTTGTGCTTGGCCGCACCCTGGATGGCCTTGGTGAAGAGGGTACAGCGGGTTGTTGGCTTAGTGGGGGACGCGGTTGGAGAGATCACACAGCTTGGAGATGGTTTTCTCCTGCTTGTGCTGCAAGAGGGAAAAGAACTTATTGAATTTTAGGTGGATCCCAAAGTTGGCCTTGAGGTGTTTGTGGTAAGCCTCTAGCGCTGAGGTGGTCTTGAGCTCACCATTCACTGCCGCCCGGTACACATTCCAGCTGGCCTTGGCACGGGCCTTGCCTTGCCTCTGCGTGAAAACCTTCCCAATCCACTGAGGCTCAAAGTACTCAAGGAAAGGCTTGAACTCTGGGTGCTTCACTATGTAGGGATCCTTTGAGAGCGCCTCAAACCCATGCGCAGTGTGCTCTGGCTTTAAAAAAGCCAAGGCACTAAATTGTGCCAGCACAAATCTGCAGGTGTCCAAAGTATCCCTCTGGCTCAACCTACTAAGCTCAGTGTGGGCCTGCACGTTACAAGCAACTGCTTGGCAGTAGTGGAAGTGACACCCCTGCACTTCCCTGCTGAACAGCTGCTCAAATGCATCAAACTGAGCAGGCTCAAAGTCCATAATGCATATGCAAGGCCCAAGAGCTCTTAGCCTCACCTTTTCCTCCAAGTCCAGGGTGGCCTGGTCCTTGTCAGAGGCAGGTGGGTTGGCGCGGGTGTGGGGGGGAGTCTTCTTGGATTCATCATTGTCAGCGGGAGAAAGGAGGGCAATTTCTTGGCAGAGGATGGAGAACACGTGGGTATAGATGGACTCAGTGGCCCCAGGAAGAAGAAAGAACACAAGTGGAATCACCCGGATGTCAATCTGGGCATGAACCATCCAGAGCTTCTTGAACATCCGGGGGCAAGTGGCAAAGGTACCATCAACTAGCCAGGTTGACGCCCTTTTCAACTCAATCAGGTTCTGCTGAGTTGAGTAGCAGATCATATGGTCCTTGGCTGCAGGCCCGTCATCATGAAGCAGGAAGCGCTCCCCACTAGGAAGCTGCTTAAGCTCATGAGTGAGTGTGAGCTCAGAGAGGACGTCAGAAGCCTTGGGGGGAGGGGGATTGGCAGCAATACACTTATGGCCGATGAATTTGACCAACTGCTCCTGTGTTGGTACTAACTTGAGATTGTTGGGTTTGAGATGTTGGAGGGCCTTGATGGCCAGATCTGATGCGCAAAGATGAGAGGATGTGGGTATTACTTGCACAAGGTACCACTTTAACATCTGAGTGATTAGATGATTGGGGGCTCACAAGTGTGCTCCCCCTTCTCTAATGTTACTTGCTCCCAGCCCTTGGTGTTCAACCAGGCCCCGCAAGTCTTATCCTTGCAGATGAAGTGCTTGCTTCTGGTTTGCCACTTTTGGTTGTTGCAATTAAAGATATAATTGTCGGCAACGTAACCAGGACCACCCTTTACAGACATGATTGGAAAGTACTGGGGGAAGCGCTTGGGAACTTTGAACTCTCTGTCAACTTTGCAAATGTTGTGGATGGCCAGTGGATCCCAAGCCACATGACCAGAAGCTTTAAACTTCTTGGAGTAATCCTCTGGCTCATCTTGGGGGTCAGATGAAGAAGGAGGGGAAGAGCCATTGGGAGGGGGAGGGGAAGGATTCTAAAAGCCTGCTTGGATGCCTCCTTTTTCTTACCAGAAGAAGAGGTGGGCTCCTTGGTAGCCTTTGCCTTCTTGGTCCGGCGCTCCTTGGTAGGCTCAGAGTTGGCCTCTGAGTGATAAAATGAGTGATTGGTAAGATCACCATCAGATTTATTGGGGAGGATTTTTGGGGGGAAGGTGAAGGGGATTTAGAAGATGAGGGTGGAGGGGGGAGGAGTGGGAGGAGATGGGGTTGGAGACTTTGCCTTTGCAGGCTTCTTGGCACGCTTGGGGGTGAAGGCAGTTTCTTTGGAGCCTTTGGAGGCTTGGTGCTTAGGCTGCTGGCTGTTCTTGCTTGATTTTGTCTAAAGAAAAGTTTAGCATTGTAAATAAAATGATTGAGAAGGTATGCCCAAAAAAAAGAGGTAAAGCAAAGAAAAAGTTGAATGAAAAGTGTGCAAATAAAGTTTTATTTATAAAAAACATAAAAAAGTAAATAGAAGCAAAATTGAAACTCAAAGTATAGATATAAAGGTAAAAACATAGAAAATAAGTGAATTTATGATAAAGCATCAAAGATGTTAGGTTCAGCATAACATCTTAGTGTTAAAGCAATGTAAAAGTTTAATTGAAACTCAAAAAAATATATGAAAATTATATGGAGAGCAGCAGAAAAAGTAGTAGATTATAATAGCAAAAAAATTATTATGTGGAATTTTTTTATTGAGAGTTAAAAATTCAAAACATAGTAAAGTGTCCAGTTTGGCACTGTCAAACAGCCAGAAAAAGCTGAATTCTCACTGTCAAGTATGCCGGAGTTGAGCAGAAACATCAAATTTACTATGATTTTTACATATAAAACTTGCTTAAATTTAAACCAGGTTTGAAAGTTAACCCAAAAGCAAGGCAGTTTTGTATGCTCAAAAATAAAAAAATACAACATAAGTTAAAAAAATAAATGAGTGGGAATGTGTTTATTAGTGTTTAAGTTATGCTGTGAGGAGCTGGAAGTGAATTGCTTACCATAGTGTTGGTTAAAACGTTAAGAAGCTCTGTGTACTAATCCCAAAGTTAAAGTGTCAAGTGGATCAGTGTTGAGTGGCGCTCATAGTGCATCACTTATTAATTTAGCCTTTTTTCCAAACCTTTGATTAGTTAAATCCAAAACCAATTGCGTGGCAAGTGGATGGAGAAAAAAAAGAAGGAGTTGAGTTTCAGTTTTTTATAAATTACATATGAAATCTCTTAATAAATTGGGCTTAATTTATGTGGCATCACTTAAACAAAAACCCAGGAATGACATAATGTAAAACAAGTGGGGTATTTGATTAATATCTGTACCACTAAATCCAGTATAGTGGTGCCTGGGAGCCTAATTGACAGCTATGGACACTAATAATAATAAATATACAGTAAATAAAAAAATTTATATAAGCGCATATGTATTTTTTTAATAAAATTAAGATTTGGCTTAAAAAGTGTTGAAATGGTCACTTTTGGGTTTAGAGTGTCAAACACAGGTTTTTTCATTTCTATTAGTAAATTTACTTATCAATTGCCCCTTAAATTGGTATTTTAGCTAACCAATTTATTAAACAGAGTCAAGTTCAAGTAAATTTAACCTTGGTTTTTGGTTTCGAACCCCTAAATTACTAGTAAAAATTAGTCTAAAATTGGTTAAGCCAAAAATACTAATAGATTCATATATGCAGCACTTGACTCCCTGGTACTTGACACTTTGTCAAGTACCAGGGAGTCAAGCTTACCACAGTTGCCCTTTGAGCCCCAGTGGATTGGGAAGGTTGTCACACAGAGGCGAGGCAAGGCCCGTGCCAAGGCCAGCTGGAACGTGCACCGGGTGGCTGTCAACGCAGATATGAAGGTCACTTCAACATTGGAAGCTTATCACAAGCATCTGAAGGCTAACTTTGGGCTTCATCCAAAGTTCTGCAAGTTCTTCTCCTTCTTGCAACATGAGCAGGAAAAGACTATCTCCAAGCTCAGCAATCTTGCAAACCGCATCCCCCCACCAAGCCAACCACCAGATCCACCCTCTTCACCAAGGCAATCCAGGGTGCAGCTAAGCACAAATAAAAGGCCTCTGAGCTTAAGCAGCAGCTTGAGCTTATTGCCACTGCCCTCCTGGAAGGGGCCAAAATGAAACAGGAAAAGAAGGAGGAGGAATAAACTTGATTGCTTGCTCAGTTATATAATTTTAACTTTTAACTTTTTAACTTTAATTTTTACTTTTTAGTTTTGCTCATTTAGTTTTTAGTTTTAAGTTTTATTTTTTTTAATTGTATTAGATATTACTGATTATTTTATGTGTATATGGTAAGTTTGAGATGAATAGCTATAGTTGAAAGTGATTGAAATATCTTAATTTTTGTTAATTTCCTAATAAAACATATGATATTCACAGTTGTGCTTATATGAACTACATCAATTAAATATCAATATTTCTTTGTATTTTGGTTGTTTGACTGATTGTGTTTGTGTTTATTTTTGTTTCATTGGAATTTTATTTTTTATGGTAATAAAAAATATTTTTATAATGAAGAGTGTAAATTACATAGTAAAATGAGAAATAGTTGCTTATTTCTCCTTATTTCTATTAATTAGGGTATAGTTTTTATTGCATTTTTTGAGCTCTCTGAGATTACTTTAGTATACCATAGCTGTAAGGCTTAATTTTTTATATTAAAAGTTTTCAGTACATCAAGATCTGTTACTTAAAAAAGTGTCAATTTCCATTTGTCAATCAGGGAAATAACTGAATTCTCACTTTATTATAGTGTCAAGCACCAGGGATTCAAACTACCACAGTTGCCGTCAAAATAGCACTAATTGTGTACATGGCCTTCCAGGCCCAGCCTGCCTCCCCTATGGGAGTCCAGTAGGACTCTAGCATGGGCTGTCACATTGGTATATGACCCTGCATACTGCCGCAATGGTGTTACAGCTACCATTCTGGAGAAGATTAAGCCATTCCTTGACATCATGTACAAGCCTTATGTGAGTGATAACAAAGGGGAAGATGAGGACGTGTAGCCCCAGTATTTACAAAAAAATAAGAGGGCAGAAGATGCTAAAGAAGGTTGCTGCATTCTACGGCCAAGTGCCTATGCCCTGTGTTGTGACTGAGCCTGTGGAGTTGCTTCCCAAAGCCAAAGTACCATGTCATCCCTGACGCCACTTGCAAGACCTTCATGAGGCTCATAGAGGAGAGACCAGAATACAAGAAGGCTGCAGCTATTGTCAGAATCTCGGAAAAATCTTCCCATAGGTGCTGTTTTCCTTTTGGAGAAATCCAAGCGCAAATCAGTTCTATTGGTTAAGTAACACCTGTGGACCATCTGACAGTGGATTGAGAAAAGCTGCCATCTTGAACTGGAAATTATTCAGTCAATGGTTGAGTCTGCTTTTGGAATCCAGGCTTTGGTTTCCACTTGCTACCATGCAGTCAAGAAATTACATTTCTTTTGGAAAACTCAGGGTATCTCTGTACAATTGAAATAGCCTGGACAACATTGTCTACTGTCAGAAATACACCAAGGTGGTTACTTCTCTCAAGGAGAAGGGAACTGTTGAATTTCACTACATTGACAAGTCCTCATTTGCGTCTTCCATGAGAAATAAGTATGGGTATGTCCCAAAAGGTGAAAAGAACAGTATGTACCAGTGTGTGGCTGTCTGGTCTGTTGCCTACTCAATGGTAGCCCTTCTTGATCCCCTTGGTATTGAGCTCTACCAGATGATCAAGGGCCCTCACAATAGTGGGACCTTTTTGGAATTTTTCTGGTTGGTTTGGGGAGCACCTGAGGCGCATAAGCCAGGGCTTCACCAATGTCATGTGCTAGTTAAATGTCAGACTCCACAAGTTGGTGGATATTCTCAATGAATTCCAGGTGATTGAGCCTGGTCTTGAAATTGCCTCCCAACAATTGGCCACATCCAATCTGCGCTGTCTCTTCCTCCCCTACTATTTGACATTCCTCAATCCAATTGAGGAGGTCTTCAGGTGGCTAAAACAAGTAGTCAAAAAAGGGGGCGTCACCTGGTCCCAAGGACTTGTTTAATTTGCTGCAGGTTGGTGTTCATACCCTCCCAGCTGAAACTGTGGTCAAATCCTATGGTCATGAGGATTTGTTTCTCCCTGTGTGCCTCTTCAAGCATCATAATCAAGAAAAGGCTTTGCTGTTCTGATTATTTTTTGCATTTTATTTTTAACATTTTGTTTTTATTTAGTTTAATTTATTTTAACTTTTTTGGTGATTCTGTGTGTATACTGTCAGGTGTAATAAAAATTAACAAAGCAAAGCCAATTGAATGAATGAATGTATGAAGAATTAAATGAACAAATAAAACACAAGAAAATATATATTTTTATTATTATGATTTTATTTAGATTGGTTTTTTCACTTTTTTATATGATTCCAATTATATACCATCATGTGTAATAAAAATTAACAAAGCAAGAGGAACATATGAATGAATGAATATACAGTAGTTTTGAAAGCTATGGCAAGAACCAAGAATACCTCATATTTAAACAAAATGATTTCAGATTTAAGAAAAATCCAACTATCAGGTTAAAATATACACTCTGTTAACAGGGATTTTTGGTGTTAATGAGCAAAATGGGTCAACACAGCAAAGAAGTGCTCACACACAAGACAAAACTATTCAAAATACAATCCAAAATACATTGATTCACAAACAAAATGGTGTTAGTTGACTTTTGGTGTACATATGTTTATTATGTGAATCTGTGACAAAATACACCCAAGCAAGGTGAGCCAAAACTCAATCCCAAAATAAAACACAATAGCAACTCACTATGTAAACAAAATCACTCAAATGTTGTGTGTATCAAGTTTATACTTCTGGGAAGTATAATAAACAAATAAAAGGGGAAGATTTAATAGAAGAATGATACTTTATTGAATATAGATATAGGGTGTTATATAGTATCATAGAAAGCCACATAGTGTCTGTGTATGTCATAATATTCATGTGGCTTATCTGAGTAATGTTCCTCTTGAGTCACAAGGCTTAATCAAGTTGTGTTCTGCTTAGGAGCTGTGTGGTGCTGGGCGCCACTCCATAGTATTGCCTTACTTGGAATGCTTCCTTATTTGGAAAAATATAGGGGGAACTGCTGCCCTTTTTTGTTATTATTATCAGAAGGTGACCCTCCAAATTCCATAGCGTCATCTCCAATTATAGACCAATCAACGCACCTGCGGCTAGCCACAGATGCATTGATTGGTGACCCATCAAAAGAGGTGTAGTATATGGCAATTAATGACCCATCAACCCATCTGCGGCTAGCTGCAGATGCATTGATTATTGACCCATTGCTTGTTCCCACTAGGTAAATTGGTAAAACAATCTTCTGACCCTCTTTTTTACAACATGAGAACCCTGAAAGAGAGAATTCTGAAACCTTATTCTACACTCAATTCCTCAGAGACAGCCCTACTAGTGCTGCAACCACCTGACTTTAGATCACATGCCCAAATGTTCACTTCTTGCCCAATCCAAGCCCTTTCTTTCTGAATATCCCCCAAAATGTTTCAGTCTTTAAGGAATAGCTTAGTGCCTGCACAGTCCGGACTCCAGTCAGCATGACTCACCCCTTCTCTTCCCTTCTCCCCTCCAAGTATAAAAAGACCCCCAGGGGTCCCCAATAAACAAGAATTAAATACACACACAGCAATTGACTTACAAATCTTAGACTACTTGCAGAGCCCAAAAATAGAGGTTCTGTTGAGTAAGAAGATAATAGTCCTGTTGTGTTTACAGTTGCTCAGCTACCCTCAAGCCATCCCTACAACGCTTGAGCACCACATTCTCTGGTGCTCACTACAGGGGTATCCGCCACTGCCCGTCACACTGCTGCCGGAGACCTCTAGTCCAGGGACCAAACCTATGACTCCAAAACCATGGACAGCCCACACTGTTCCACTGCCAACTACGCTCAATGCAACGCCAGCCCCCCACACCCTGCCTGCCCAACTCTGGCATTCAGAGGCCAGGGTTGGCCCTGTAACGCTGATTGAGTCTCAACCCCCACTGAAGTCCCCCAACCTGAGGGTCAAGCTGCCCCTGGCACAGGATCTCCCCAACTGCCTATAGAGGTTGAGGAACCTGCTGCCCTGGTCTCTGAACTTCCCCTACAAGCCCAACCTAGAACCCGCCCAACTGCCTGTGTCCTTTCTTTTCCCCAAGCTGTCAAGCTCATAAGACAGCGCCAGGCCTCAGTCTGCCTGCAAAGCCCCTCCCCTGCCTCAGACAAGGACCCCGTAGAGGACTTCTTTGAGGTAGATGAAGAACCTCCTAACACTCTTCCTTGGACTCTGTCCTGGTCCTCTACATCTAGTGGGGACCATTGCCACCCTAGGGCTCTGTCCAGGAATCCTGCGCCCCCTCCTCAAAGACGTCAAACCCTCGATCAAACTAGCTCTGGTGCCCCGTTTGTCTCATGTATAGAGCCTCTTTCCATCCCTACTGCTCCTCCATCTTACCAGTCCGTCCCTAGTGCTCCCCCTCTACTAATGCACCAAGTTGCTCACCCCAGTCCCTCTGATGACCCCACCATATCTGATATGGAACATGTCTGCCAGTTTCTGAGCAAAAATGGGGATGTTCTCACCTCCACCGCCATAGACAATACCCAAAGGATCAAGGCCTATCTGATCCAATTTAACCACCCTATGGTAACTGCACTGGTGAATCAGCTGGAGCAGCAACGTATTAGCAGTGAACAAACCATTGCGGCTTTGAACCAACTAAGGGACTATACTGAGTCAGCGGTAAGCCCCCTTCAAGGCTGTCTTCATCAGATCAGACACAAGCATGAGGTTCTGGGAGCCATGCACTCAGAAACTGTGACCATTGCTTGGCAGATTACCAAAGACCACTCTGCCCTCCAACAGCAAGTAGTTCAACGCTTGGTTGAAGAAGTGGCCAACCTTAAAGGTCACTTGAACCAACATGACGTAGACATCAGTGATATACAGGCCCAGCTAACAGATATCCGAGAGGCTTGCAACTGGTGGGCTGAGAACGCCGCGTCTAGAGTCAACCAGGCTCAGGATGACCTAGAGGTCCTGAAAACTGAATTTGACTCACTTCAAAATGATCTCGCGCAAACATGGGAAGACCTAGACGTTGTGAGAACTGATGGCAATGCAACCTATGCTAAGATAGAAGCACTACAGGCGGACCAGGTCACCTTCAAGACAGAAACTGAGGCCAACCAAATCAAACACCTTGGCCTCATCCAACAATTGACAACCCAACTTAAGCGCGTCCAACAGGAGCTGACCATCCTGACTCAGAAGCAGGAAACCCATGCCTCCACTTACAAAAAGGAACTCTCCACTCTTAAGGAGAAGGACGCTAGCCTACAGTTGCTGATCTCCAACCTGACCAAAAGATTTAACTCAATGAACCTAGGAGGATCAGGTAGCACTCAACCAAGCCCAACATCTGCCTCTGCTTTGGCCTTGGAAGAAGTAGTGTGTTCTGTTCTCAAGTCAGTGGAAACCACGACGGCCCTGTTCAGTACTCACCCAGCTGGAGAGACATATCAAAGCTTCCCCTGGTCTACCCAAGGGGTCCCTGCCCCAATACCAACCTCTTAACCACCTATCCTGGATATATTGACCCCAGGTACCACCTCAGTGCCAACTGCTACCAACCAGACGCCCGGAGTGCACCTCACCAACACCCCATTGCCGGCCCCTGCTAATGATCCTAGGGCAGACCCTGCAACCGCACGCTGGGAGACCCCCCCCCAAATCCTGGATACTCACACCCCCAGCAATACCCTTGGTGGAATCCCCCTTCCAGGTACTCAGGCCCTAACCCCCAACCATATCCGCAAGAGGGGTCCTTTTTCCAGCCAAGTTACCCCTATGGGGCTTACACCCCCGCTGGGCCGCCACTTCCACCTCAAGGCTATCCTAGAGCTTTCTCTGGAGGACCCCCAGGGCCACCAGGACCCCCACCAGGCCGACCCTCAGGACCACCAGGGCTGCCGCCTGGACCTCCCTATAGACCCCCAGGACCAGCCCCCTCTGACCCTGGCCTACCCTCATGGGACTCTCATGCAAGCTGTGGTCCCAGTCTCAAGATAAACACCAAGTTCAAACCAGGAGGACCCATCAATATTCATGTCTTTCTCAAATGGTTTGAGCTTATGACCAGGGATAGCCCAGAGCCAGTTGCCCGCGCTAAACTGTTGAATAGCCTGGAAAAAACTGCCTTCTCCACCGTGGTTGCCTCTCTTAGTGGAGGAGAGGGGTCTTACAAAGAAATTAAAAATATCCTTGACACATATGGCTCCCCCAAACAGCTTGAGGACAAGAAGGCCAATTTCTTGACTATCTCTCTGAAGAAAGATGAGTTGCTTCCAGAATTTGGTAGAAGATTTAGGGTTGAGGCACAAACCCTAATATCTATCAACTTCCTGACTCCCCAAGCAGCAGCAACAGCTCTCCTCCATGCAATCTGCCCCTTCCCACACTTGTCTGTCTTCCACCCACAGCTGTTGACACCTACTTTAACCCAAGCAGTGCTTCACAGCCGCCTCCCTTCAACAACATACCCTATCCCAGGCCCCACGCCCTGTGTATCCATCCTGCCGGGTAATGAACGTGGTGGAGGAATATGAAGATGACAATGACGGAGTCCTCTACACGGAAAGAAGACCCATGGAAGAACAAGAATGCTTTAAGTGTGGACAGAAAGGACACTTTGCAAGGAACTGCTCACACCGCCAACTAGACGTGAAAAAAGAGCCCAATGACTCAAAACCCAGTGTACACGCCTTGCCCAACATATTGCAAGAGGATAGTGCCTTGGCAGGGCCAAAAAACTACTAAGCAGAGCACACGGGACCAGTGTGTCTCCGCCTAGTAAAAAAGTTCCTCCCAATCTCCCTAGCCCTGACTTGTTAATAATGGTTGTGGCCAATCACACACGCACAAAAGCCTCTACCCAAAAGGAAGTACCCCCTATAAAATAAACCCTTTGAAGGTTGATCCTGCCTTGCCATACATCCTCCAGGCTCAGAACCTCCAGAAAACCCACCCAACTATCAGCAACATAACCAAGGCCCTTTTGAAAACTGTGATCACTACTCCATTGAGTGATATTGTCCACATCCTTCCCACCCTACAGAAGGCCATCATAGAGCTATAACAAGGATCCCCCTTGTCTGCCAGGTAGAAGGCAGAAATGGCCTCTTAGTTGGTTCAAGCACATGAGTACAAACTGAGGTATTTGGCATCCCAATCTGTGCCATCCTGGATAGTGGTGCGCCAACTTTAATCCTATCCTCCCAATTCACCTGTAGGCTCTGCTTTCCCCCAGACGTTGATTGCAGTAGAACTTTTGGTACAGCAGGCAACAATCCTACCAGATCCAAAGGCGCGTACTCATTGGTCCCTTTGAAGTTTGGGGATACTGTGGTCACCTGCCCAGCCATAGTCCTGGAAGCCAAGAACTATGACGTATTAATTGGTTCCTCATTTATGGACCAGTTTGGGACCACCATAGATCATAAGACGGGTACCTTTCACCTCCTAGGCCAGGAATTCTCCCTCCTGACACCAGATGGCCAGCCTAGAGTCCCCCCTGAAGGCATGAACCCTAGAGGATGCATCCTGCTGGCCTGCCCTTCTGGGATGATAGGGATCCCCTATGAAACCACCTTGACTTGAATAATCAAGCTGTCAACCACAGTCTGCTACAACAACCCTATCCTGATTTGGTCAAAAGAAAGTGTAAGTATCCCTCCTAAATCCCAAGCCATCATAGGAACAGTTATCAAGCTACGCATACCTAAAGGGTTGCATGGGGAGATATTGGCACTAGGTTTTCTGCGTCCCAGGCTACTCACAGTTACAACCCATCTCATCCCAGGGAGACTACCAACAAGCTCACCATCCTGGTGGCCAATCCACTCTCCTCCACTCTAGAAATTGGTTGCAACTCTGGGGTATCCTTCTTAAAAATTGCCTCAAATAAATCTATCTCCTCTGCCTATGTCATCAGATTGTTGTATGAACTAGGATTACCAAATCCCAATCACAACCTAATAGTACCCATCCTACAAGATGAAAAAATTGGGGACATAGACCCACAACAGAAGGAGAAGTTCCTGGAGCTCATCAAGAAGTACAAGCATTTTTTCTCCAACTCTGACGCTGAGCTGGGTTGCGCTAATAACTGCTTCCATAAAGTCAACACAGGGGAAGCACAGCCTCTATTCCAAACCGCGTACTGTTAATCCCCAGTGGCTAATTGGATAATACAACAGGAAGTTGATTAACTATTGGAAGGAGGTCTTTTAGTACCATCCAATAGCCCTTGGGCCAGTCCTTTGATCTAGTAAAGAAGAAAGATGGAACCAATCAAGTGGTAATCAACTACAGGAAGTTGAACACCATCTCCAAGAAAGATAGGCCCCCTTACCTGTGATTGATGCACCCTGGACAAGCTGAGAGGCGCGCAGTTCTTCTCAGCCATGGAGCTTGTAGCAGGATACTGGAAGATCTCTATGGAAGTTGAAGACCAAGAGAAATGTGCCATTGTGACTGCAGATGGTCTGTACCAACCGACCTGGATGCCGCAAGGACTAGCCAACACTCTGGCCATCTTCCAAAGGCTTATAGATACCACCTTCTGTGACCTAAAGTCTATATGTGTCCTCATGTATTTAGATGACATCAACATGTACTCAAAAAGCTTTGAGGATCATCTTAGAGACTTAGAGCAGGTCTTCATCAGGCTAGACAAGATAGGGATGAAACTCAAGCCAAAGAAGTGTCAATTTTTTAAGGAAAACCTTGAGTTCTTAGGCCAAGTCATCAATAAGAAAGGCATTGCCCCTATCCCAGCCAAGGTAATAGCTATCTCTAAACTTGCTGCCCTCACCACTGTCAAGGACCTCCAATGCTTCCTTGGTATGATTGGCTACTATTGCCAATTCATAGAGGCATTTGCCAATCTGGCTCAACTCCTCTTCTGCCTGCTAAAAAAGGATGTAGAATTTGTATGGGACCAAGATTGCCAAATTGGGTTCAAAGCGCTCAAACAAGCCTTAGTAGAATCCCTGGTTCTGGCATATCCCAACTTCTCTAAAGAGTTCATTTTGTACACAGATGCCAGTTTAGTAGTAGTAGGAGTGGTCCTTGCGCAATTGGATGATGAAGGCCACAATCACCCTGTTGGATATTTCTCTAGAACCCTGAATGTCCATGAACAAAACTACTCAGTAACTGAACAAGAGGGCCTAGCAGTCTTATATGGTATCAAAGAGTGCCTCCCCTACCTGTATGGATCCCACTTCAAGGTTGTGACTGATCATTCCTCCCTGAAGTGGCTAGCTAACCTAAAGGACCCCAAAGGGAGACTGGCTCAATGGGCAGTGAGATTGCAGGCATACAACTACAAACTTGTACACCGCTTTGGAGCCAAGCACGCCAACGCTGATGGATTATCTAGACTTCCACTAGTAGCAGCCCTTGCTCCTGAAGGAGACGCCCTGTTTGATCTCATTCCTTTTTCCTCCAAATGGGATAGTATCTCTCCTGAGGCTCAGAAAACCCTAGCCAAACTTGCTTATGACACCACAATTAGAGACAGCTGTCTATATAAGGAAGTCAAGGGACATCAACTGCCATACATTTGCCCCTCTTGGCGGCTAGCCATATTACAACAATTTCATAACCTAGCCACCGGGCATGCAGGCAAAAACGCATGATGGCAACACTTGCATCACATTGTTATTGGGAAGGTATGTACACTGATGTATTAGAATATTGTCAAAGTTGCATGACTTGCTCCAAGTATTGCCCCTACTCAAGGCCACTAGCTATAGACTGCATCCCCCTACCCATGTGTTCCACACGGTTAGCATTGATGTGGTAGGACCAGTAGGCCCAAATAAGACTAGCTGTGGGAATAGATATCTTGTTATAGCCATTGACCATTTCAGAAAATGGGTCAAAGCCAAGGCTATTACTGCCCCTACAGCCAAGCACACCGCCCAATTTTTTCTATCACATATCATTGCAAATCATGGCTGTCCACACACTATTTTGACAGATAATGGAACCAACTTCACCAGCAAGCTTCTGGCTGAATTAAACAAGGTCATGGGAATTAAGGACGCAAAATATACTCTGTATCACCCAGAAACAAATGGCTCTGTTGAATGAGTCAATGCCACCCTTGAGACTATCCTTAAAAAGCTCATGTTAGATTCAGGCTTGTCTTGGGATACTTAAGTCCCCTTGGTACTTATGGAGTACCAAGTAACTAATCATACTGCTACTGGTTGCTCCCCCTTCCAGATGGTCTATGGACGTCAACCTTCCCTACCTGGGCTCCTAGCAACTTATCAATTGAGTCCAGATAGATCCCCTGATGACCACCTCAGAGCCCTCACCAAAGGGCTAGTAACTCTGCATCATGAAGCATATAACACTATGGGGGCAAATTGGCGTGCCGCATTTGCCTGTGACATAAAGCATTGTCCCAAGCTAGCTTCTTTCAAGATTGGCCAACACGTACTTGTCTCCAGGGCACAGACTTCTGGACGTCCCCACAAGCTCATCCCAATATTCTCAGGCCCATTTGTAGTAATTGGGAAAAGTAGCTTTGATGCATATACAGTTTGACATATTGCCTCTGGTCAAACTTATCAGAGAGTACATGCCAAGTTCATGAAAGCAGCCCCTGTAGTTGACAAGGAGTCTCCTTGACCCTTGCCAACTTTGGCATATATGGGCAATCCTCAGTAAGGCCATGCGGCTTTACACAACCTCTGCCTGCCTTGCTATTATCTCTTCTATATAGGGCAGCAGAGGAAACATTATGTAGGAATATAGAAACTTGATGAAGCAAGGTATCCTACTACCTCTTCATAGGATCAGGCTGAAGAGACCAATTATTGGTATAGCCTACATAAATAAAAAGGGATTTATCCCAGAAGAAACAAATATATATGGAAGAAGAAAAAGGATTTATTCTTGCAGTGGATGAGGGGTCATGAACTTCATATAGTGATTAGTGACCTTGGCGGCCTCAAAGAAAGGGAACATGAAATTGTTGTCATATGCTACCACGCGGTTGCTAATTGGAGCCTGTAGCATCCAATTATACATGCAGCACTTTTTGGGAGGATGGTAGCTGGTGTAGATGGCTGCCAAGATAAGCACATCCTGAATCATGTACTTGTATGATTCAAATCCCTTTGCTGGGTGACCTGTAGACAGCTGGGCGCGCACGCTGTCAATGGCAGTGGCCACCTTCTTGCGTGACAGGTTGGTGTGATTTGACAGGTTGAAGGACAGGCCCAGAGTAATGAGAGCTTGCACCCGCTGGTGGTACAAGTTAGGGTCCAATTCCCTAACCCAATTAGCAAACAAGCAGTACTGTTTGCTCTGAAAGGCCCCATTGAACCCATGGTATGAGAGGATGGAACAAACGTCCTGCTCAACACCCCAAGTCTCCACCGCCAAGATCAGGGCGTTTCAGGCAAAGGTGACATCCGCCATTTTGCAAGGACAAGTTGCAATCAGCTGGGTGAATTTGGTCAAGATGAATGAAAGGGCATGACGGATGTCAACGGCCATGGCGTTCTCCACCAAGTGACCTACCCAGGCGGTAACAGGCCTAGCCACCTGATATCCCAGCCCAAGCTATGCAATGTCAATAAGGTTTGACAAGGAAGGAAGGTGTCCCACTGGAGGCACACACGCGTAGGCGTTTACTGAGGAGTTCTTGAACCCACTGAATCCTCATTTTGTACTAGCTCCAGGATCTGCACCATGGGATTGACCTGAAGGGCAGCCCTAACCTCCTGGTAGTTGTTTTCAGACTGTTCATCTAGCCGGACTGCGTTGATAGCCATCTGGATGTAGGGACCAAGTACCTTCTTGGAGCAATCAGGCACATGATGGGTAATAGTCACATTGTCCAATCCCATATCAGCAAATGTTTCTTTGATGGCCACCCAAGGGACCAGGGTGTCCTCAGCGGGATTCTCCACACCCAAACAATTGGCTGCCTCCAGAGCTATGTGCCGCTGCTCATCAACAAGAGCCTCAGAAGCTGCTTGCACAGCGTCTGTGTCACAAGCAACCTGAGCCATCACCTCCTGTAAGGCCTGTTTGCTGCTGGTTGGTTAAGTCACTCCTGCCCTATGGGACAGGTCACAAAGATGTTGGCGCTGAGCAGCCGGGGAAGCAGGGCAACTTGGGGGGCTGCAATCTTTAGGGTCAGGCTGTGAACTTGATCCATCCTGAGCCTCAGACCCTGAAGGCTTGGATGTTTTAGACTTGGTATTTTTAAACTTCTCATCCTCCTTGTCCAGTTGAAGGTAGTGACGCCCCTCAGCAGTGTGCACCCAACTGGGCACAATGGCAAAGGCTACAGATGTCAGTGGGGCCGGTACAATTTTGTGGTCCTCCTCTTGGAGGTCTTCCAAGATGTGTTCTTCCTGTTCTATTGAGGAGCTCACCCCCTGTTCAAGGGCCTCAAGCTTTTCTTGACAAAGAGCAGTTAACACGGCCTGTAGTGAGGCGGATAATTAGCAGACGCAGCAGGCGGCAGAAGATAATGACATTTTTAACTAAGGAAAAACCATTCAGGACGCCTCTATTTATACCTGATTTTACCCAATTAATTTGGCTTAATGATCATTGGGTGATTCATCATGACTCACCCCTCTAAGTCTATTCACCAATTATCATTAGGCCACCCAACAATTGATTGGCTGTTTTAAATTGATTTCAGGTGTGCACCCACTTACCATCATGAGGGCCTCAAATTTCCTTTTTTGGATGGAGCCCCATCCTTATCTGGGGGTATGTGGTGCTAGGCGCCACTCCCTAGTATTGCCTTACTTGGAATGCTTCCTTATTTGGAAAAATATAGGGGGAACTGGTGCCCTTTTTTGTTATTATTATCGGAAGGTGACCCTCCAAATTGCATAGTGTTGTCTCCAATTATAGACCAATTGACGCACCTGCGGCTAGCCGCAGATGCGTTGGAGAGTGACCCATCAGAGTAAGTTTTCATATGGCAATTAGTGGCTAATTGTAGCATCTGTGGCTAGCCGCAGATGCATTGATTGGTGACCCATCAAAAGAGGTGTAGTATATGGCAATTAATGACCCATTGACGCATCTGCAGCTAGCTGCAGATGCATTGATTATTGACCCATTGCTTGTTCCCACTAGTTAAATTGGTATAACAATCTCCCACCCCTCTTTTTTCCAACATAAGAACCCTGAAAGAGAGTAGTCTGAAACCTTATTCTACACTCAATTCCTCAGAGACAGCCCTACTAGTGCTGCAACCACCTGACTTCAGATCACATGCCCAAATGTTCACTTCTTGCCCAATCCAAGCCCTTTCTTTCTGAATATCCCTCAAAAATTTTCAGTCTTTAAGGAAAAGCTTAGTGCCTGCACAGTCCAGACTCCAGTCAGCATGACTCACTCCTTCTCTTCCCACCTCCCCTCCAAGTATAAAAAGACCCCCAGGGGTCCCCAATAAACAAGAATTAAATACACACACAAAAATTGATTTACAAATCTTAGACTACTTGCAGAGCCCAAAAATAGAGGTTCTGTTGAGTAAGAAGATAATAGTCCTGTTGTGTTTACAGTTGCTCAGCTACCCTCAAGCCATCCCTACAACCCTTGAGCACCACAAGCTGGATTGTGTGATCCCTGTGGTATAAGGTTGGACAATAGGAGTGCCACCAATCTATTGACTAGACAGTGAACCATTTGGTATCTTATTTGAAGAAACACTCAGGGCGTTAGTTCCCTGAGAGGGAGTAATCAAAGATGTTGCAACATGTGCAATGGATTGTAATCAATAATGATATCAACATATCTAAAATAAGACACAAGATCCAAAACATAAATTTTAAAAATATTGTGTTGGGTGCTTAATTTGGCGTAAAATCTGGGGAAATGGGTGGAAATTATTTCAGGTATTCTAAAATGGGTGTGGTAAAACCAAAAACAACTAACTAAGAAATAAAAAAATCTATAATTGGGATATTGGGTGTGAAAAACTCTAATTAAATATCCATATTCAGATAAAAGCAAAAATTAATATTAGGGAGTAACTTAATTAAAAATTATTTAATATTTTATTAAATTTTAAAATGGAATGAATGTGACAGATCTAGGCCTAACCAGTCCAACCTGCCATTATCCTGCCCTTGACTCTTATTGCCATTACCTTCCTGTGAAGAAGCTTTGAGGAGCTTTGCCTCCAGGGAAGCAATTTTATGGGACAATACTTTGTTGTCATCCTGCCAACAAGCCATGATCTCAACGCTCTTTTCTTCTCTTTCTCTTAAAGCCTCAAGTTCACTATTTTCCATTGATTTCACTTGTTGTAAGATTTCTTCCCATCCTACTAAAAGGTTCCATGAATCCCACATGTAGATTTGGTTTTCTTGAGCGGGAGTCCCTTCTTTTTCAAAGTAATTGGAGTATAACTCTTCAAACGCAGCTTTTTTCTTCCATCAAGGACTCCTCAGGCACAGTATTGGTGACCTCAAAGCTTGCCCAAGCTTCCTCCAACAAACTTGTAGGAACCTCTTTCCTGGCAGCAGGAGCTTCCACTCAAAGTACTCCAAATTTGGCCCTTTCAAAATTTAACAAAGAAGACATAGTACTTGAAAAGGTGGTTGAGGGGAAAGCGTCAAAATCAACAATAATAATTTTATTAGAATTTAGCTGTTCTTGCTTATATACCATTTGGGGCATATTTGGCTGAAAACCCCTCCAGTTCCTGAATCAACCTATGATTTGTATTACATAGTCTATGACATTCAAGTCATTTAAACCTAGATTGTTACCTAAAAGATTGCCTTTAATTCTCATCCTATGAGAATTAACCTACAATGAGAAGGAGAAACATTGACGCCATTCATCTCAATCTATCAATTTGGCATGGAGCCTCCTCAGCTCCTGGCGCCAAAACCCTGTGGAATATACCCATTCCAAAACTCAGCTATCAATGTTCCAACTGGGAACCAGCTGATCAAACCTGAATTCCTGGGAATATCTGCCTTTATTTAATTATCTTTTCATTTGATGTTTTTTTGCTTTGAAACCCATTAAAATGCTTCAAAACTCAAACCAGGCAGCGCCTCTGCGCTTCTCAAATAAATTAGACGGCGCAACAGCGCTTCTAACCCAATGAATTTGCCAAAGCAGCGCTTTTAACCCAAAATTTGGGGGTTTCTTTATGGCTAACCTTAACCAAACCTCTTGACACAGTCAAGGCAATTAATCAATATAATTAAAACCTCATTAATTATATTCACATGTTTTATTAATTAATCTTCCCAATTAATTAAACCGTTTTTGAGACGCCTAGTCTCCAAGATTGATTCTGTCAGGGCCCAGAGTGCCCTGGACAGTCAGCTGGCCTCTCTAGAGGTGACTAAACATTCAGCATGAAAACCCCCACAAAGCACTTCCCAGGGCAAAATACCCCCCCCTTTCCACTAACAAATGGCCTGGGATTTGAGAGGCACACAATCCTCAAATCCCTGGCATCAAACCTGTTAACAAATCTGAGCCATCTACCTATTGGGAAATGGCACATCGGGAACGTGACTGTTTGATTGTGCAATTGGGCAATCAATCCATTGCAGGAGCTAAAAATAACTGTAGCAACTCACCAAGCTTCAAAATTCAAAAGGTTCATGTTATAACAGCCAATGAGAGCTCACCCTCTTGGCCAAGCGCGCAAATTCCAGGTAAAATTGCAAATCCACCTCCAAATGATGCCATCAGTTCTCTGGTGGCACAAAAGGCCATAGAATCAACAGTAAGTATAAGTAGTGAGGGGGAGAAGCCCTCCTCACTGTTGACATCTTAATAAAGCGAGTTTATGCCTAGAAATTATTATCTTATTGCAGGAATTGTCTATTTTTGCTCAAATTTAATTATTTTCTTTGCATCTATTTTTGAATCCACCACAATATACAAACTAGCCTATCCACATCTACCTGGTTATACTCCTGCTGCCCCTTCTGAACCACCCTGTGCCCTTGATCTGGAGTATTTCCATCCGCACCATTTGGATCTGCCGCCAACCATGAAGGAGATTCCAACTTCACCTCCTCTCCCAAATGTGCTGCCCTCTCAGGATTTCAGCAAGCTAGGTTTTGTCTACATCACTGTATTGGGTCTGGCCAACCAGGTTGTGCCCCATACTGGGAGTTGGCGCCCCCTGGCCACTGCCCTCAATTACCTGATACGGATTGTGCCTATTGTGTACATGGCCTTTCAGGCCCGGCCTGCCTCCCCCGTGGGAGCCCAACTGGACTCTGATATGGGCCGTGACAGATTCAGCCAATCTTGCCTCAATTTTTCTAGTTAGTCTAACCTAACTTGCCACCCATATTCTGTTCTTTTATTAAACATGGATATCCAGTTTCTAGGAAACTTTACCTTAAGAATTCCAATCAAACCTATCTATATGCAATAAACAGCAAAAACAGACTATCTTTATATTTTGGAGCATTTATTTGGCTAAATACTCAACAGTGACTGTCATACAGTCACAAGGAATACAACAAAAGAGTACCAATGCACCTGTTGTGCACCACAGTTGTGGTTGCCCCTGCAGGTCAAAGAATAGAGTTAGTGTAACCCAAATGCCTACTCAAGAAGGAGATGGGAGAGGAGAGTTCAATAGTGATGCTGCACTGACACAGCCAGTTCAAGGAGCACAAGCTGCTAGGGTGTGAAGATCAACCCTTGAGTCCCCAAGCTGACCCAGAAGCCCTCCAAGGTTACCACAACAAAAAAGGTTAGAAAAAAGGAGATAGGACTTGATTTTTATGTGTTCAATATTGTGTACCAGCAAGAGTCAGTCCTGTCAGCCATGCTGGAGAAGGTGAAGCCTGTACTTGATACTAGCTACAAACCCTACATCAGTGATGGTAACCAGGAAGAGGACAAGGAGCCTGAGTTCTACCAAACTGATGAGGGATGCTAGTGCTCAAAAAGGTTGCAGCCTTCTACAACAAGGTACCCATTCCCTGTGTTGTACCCAATACCAACAAGTTGATCCCCACTGCTACAAAGCCTGCCCAGAAGCGCATCCTGACATCAAACACATCATCTTGCTTAAGCTAATGTGTGAATCAGGCAATTACAAGGCAGCCGCAGCCCTTATTGGAGTGGATCCCAAGTATGCCAGCAAGACCTTCAACAAGTTCATCAACACAGGTTGAGTCCTTGCCACAGAAAAATCCTTGAGTGTGTCAACCATTCTCACCAAGGAGAACAAATGGGCAATCCACCAGTGGATTGCCTGGGACTGCCATATTGAACTGGCAAATATACAGGCCATGATCAAGTCCACTTTTGGTGTTGAGGCTTTAATTTCCTTTTACTACCATCTGCTGAAGGAGATGCGCTTTTCCAGGAAAATCTTGGGGTATCCCCCTACAATTTTAATAGCCCAGACAACATTGACTTCCGTAAAAAATATGCAGAGGCGTACACTGCCCTCAAAGCCAAGGGGACAGTCAAATTCTACTACATTGACAAATCAGCATTTGCCTCGTCAATGCGCAATGGGTATTGGTATTGTTATAACTGTGCTGTTTTAGCAGAGTTACACGGGGAAAAATATTTAGAAGATAGATAATAATCTTTATTGAGAGATAATGATTATATAGTTCATGTGAATCAAGGATAGAAGGAACAAGATTGGTGATCACACGGCTTGATGGAAGAAGGGGGTAGCTTGATCCTGATAATGAGTCAAGTGCCAAATTGAGGTATCCACCGTGAAGGATCATCATCTGTTCATGTTGATGGATTTGGTAATTCAAGTTGACTTCCTAGTCTGGCTTCAGGTGACCAGATAATCAGATTGCGGATCACAAACCCGCTTGGTTGGAACCTTGCTGGCGGGTCGAGCCTACGGTTTTGACAGTATGTCCCCAAAGGCTCCAATGACGGGATGGCTTGGCGTGCTGCAGTCTGCGCCACAGCCTACTTGATGGTGGCTCTCCTTGGTCCAAAGGGGGTTGAGCTGTACCAAATGATACTAGGCTTCCACAATAGCCAGATCTTCCTATCATTTCTCCAATTGGTAAAGGAGCACCTGAGGTGCATAAGCCTGGGCTTCACCAATGTAATTGTGCTGAATAATGTTGATCTCCATAAGGTGGCCAATATTCTTGAATAATTTCCATCAATTGACACCAGCATTGCAGTGGGCCCCCAGCAATTGGCCACATCAAATTTGTGCTTTCTCTTCCTCCCCTCCTATTTGCCCTTCCTGATTCCCACAAGAAAGTCTTTGGGTGGCTCAAGCAAGTTGTCAAGCAAGGAACCCCAACTGGGACTGAGGACCTCTTTGATTTGCTGCAGGCCAGGATCCACACCCTCCCAGCTGAGACTGTGGCCAAATTCTATGACCACGCTGATTTGTTCATCCTGCGTGCCTTGCCAAACAGCCAATCAATTAAAGGCTTAGCTTGTCAGACTTTTTTATTCTCTAATTTACTATTTAAGATTTATTAATTATCATTTTATATTTAGAATTTTCTAAGCCCACAATCACATTCAGCAGCAGACCATCAATGAAGGTTAGTAATTTATTTATTTATAATTATTTTTTATTATAGCATCTAAGGGTATCCTAAACACTTTATACTTGATTACTCAAATATATTTATAACACTCTTATCAAATATATAAAATGAAATTAAAAAATAAAATTTAAAATGTATTAATTAGAAGTATATTCTATTAAAATATATTATTATGCATTTATTAAGAACTTCTCTAGGATATATTTTGAAAATCTTGTTGCTAAAATAAATATTAGAAAAATTAATTATAACAAAAATAATCTAGAGTATATAAGATGTTTATTGGTATAGAGAAAAAATTAGGAGCGCCTATAGTGGGTTTGGTGTTATGTACCCATCCCGCAATGGAGGTGACGCACAACCTCCACTGCCACGCTGTGAACAGTGGATACACCCTTATTGAATTATTTTTGCCTGCTGATAAAAGGGAGGATGGTGAGGTGGGAATGGAGGAGCAGCTTTTTTGGCGGGGCCAAACCCAAAGATGCCAGCCAGGACCAGGGTGTCTTGTATTACGTGGTCAACCAAGCTGTACCCAGGGGGACCTTCTTCCCGTCAAGTGAGAGCCGGGCCTTATTGACCCCAAGAAGGACCCTGTCCAGGTCCTCTACACTGGCGCTCATCCCAAAGAAGAAAAGATACCCAATGTAAACAACAAGATGAAGCCTTTGCCCATCAAAGGCTTCAGTAAACTTGCACAGTTTGTTGTATACTGCGCTTATTTTTTCTCATGTTTAGTTTTACCAGAGGTAAGATCCATTGCCAAGGGAAAACCTGACTTGTCTGCACTCCAGGCCAGCCCAAAGTCTGCCAGGAGGAGCTTAGTTTTCTTGACAGCTGTAGCAGACGCAACAGCTAATTTTGACACTGCACGCCCAAAGTTGTCCAGAAGGTAAGATAGTGTGTGCTCCACAAGGAAGCAGAAGCAAGCAGCCGCATGGGCCCAGCCCATCTCCAGTATATTCTTGAATGGATGTGTTGCCAAAACGTCCCAAAAAGTTCAATGGAGTTTACACAGTAAACTCCACTGAAAACCAGCAGGTCCAGGCAGACCAGTTGGGCATCCTTGTAGGCAGTAACTGCCCACTTAGATGCCCCCTTGGCATGTGTTAGCTCAGCCAATGCCTCCTATGACATCAGAAAGGACCATGGATCCTGTCTTTGAGCTCCTGAAATACAGGGGGTAGATACAGTTTCTTGACCACGTGAGTGGCATAATTTGCATAAAAGGTGAGGGAACAAAAGGAACCAGGACCCAGCGGAGTTCACTGTCAATGTTTTCTAACAAAAAAGGTAAGTATTTATAAATTTATATTAATTATGATTATTAGGCTACCTTCTACTGTCTCTTCCTTGCCTTCAGCCTTGGCTGTCTTGGCCATTCTTGGCGCAAGCAGTTGTGCGGGCATCTCAGTGTCATTCTTGCGGTCCCTCTTGGTTGGTTTAAGATGCTCATACATCTCAGGGTCATTGGTCCAGACAGACAGCGCAGAAAGGGCATAGGACTTGAATTTTAAGCCATCTAAAATGTCTTCTGAATGTTAAGAAGATGCTCAATGATCTTCTCAGGGGTGTCAGGTATTTTGGCCATAAGCGCCTTGGCTGACACCTTTTCAATTTTCTTGCCTTTGAGGACGGCAGACTTCACCTTTGCTTTGACCTTGTGGTCATAGCTTTGATCACTGCAATTGAAAATTCAAGGTCTTTTAAAATTTTCTTCAATTCTCTCATTGATTTTCTTACTAATCTTTCCATATGTTTTTATAGCTTTCACCCCAATAAAATCTGCATTATTCTGATACTATTGATTCTTTGTTTATTCCTGTTTTTTCATTTGCCACACTATCCCATCTTTTTACCCATTGTGTATATGTTTTACGCCCATCTCAATATATTTTGCTTGCTTTTTTCCCTTAATTGCCATATTATTTTTAGTACCCAAACCCAGCCCCTTGTGAAAATATTAACAACAATTTGATGATCAGCAAATTTTGAATTAAAAAATTATATGTTAATTGTGTTTAGATAAAGTTGTTACTGATCTGAATTCAAAACCTTAATGATAAACTTTAAGCCAATCAGGAGTCAAGTGATAAAGCAATTGTTGTGACATAAATGGTCATTCATTAATTCTTTGATGCATGTGTGCTAATTAATATGATTGGCTGGATCTTTTGCTATTGTGCGCCATTGTCAATGTGACAAGTTGTTTATGTACTATGTTAACCCAGCAGCTGATTGGGTTAGCACTAGTACATAAACAACTTGCCACATTGACAATGGCGCACAATAGCAAAAGATCCAGCCAATCATATTAATTAGCGCACATGCATCAAAGAATTATTGAATGACCATTTATGTCACAACAATTGCTTTATCACTTGGCTCCTGATTGGCTTAAAGTTTATCATTAAGGTTTTGAATTCAGATCAGTAACTTTATCTAAAAACAGTTAACATATAATTTTCTAATTTAAATTTAGCTGATCATCAAATTGTTGTTAATATTTTCACAGGGGGCTGTGTTTGGGTACTAAAAATAACTGTGTTCTGGATCTAGATACATGGCATAGTAAATATATGATTTTATAGAAATAAGCTGAACATAAAGAATAAAACCAACTATAAACAAAGATAACATGAACAATTGAAATTCAAAATAAAGATAATATATATAGAAAATGTTTGGCAATAGGAGGTTTATTGGGGCAGGGAAGAGTGATGCCTAGTAGGCAGAATACCATGGGAAGGAAGACATAGAAGCAGTGCTGGCCTGGGGGATCTGTGATTGGGTGGATGGGGCAGGAAGGTGGGGGGTGGCAGGGGTATGGGTAGAAGGACTGTGTTTGATGGCCACCATATAACGCTTGTTATATTCCTTGTTTGACATTGGCTGGATAGGTTGGCAGGTGGCTGTGGCACAGGATGGGAGGCGTTTATCCTTGTGTGATTGGTTGCCCATGTTCACATGGAAAACCATTTGCGCAAACAAGTCAGCCATCATTTGGTGACCAAAGAGATAATTGTGGTCAAGGACCCCAATATAGAGGTTGTTAAAATCCTGAGGGTGGCGCTCCTGGAGTGTATCTCCAATGTTAAAGAAAAAACATCACCAAGATAGATGTCTGCATGGCCAGCTGGGTGCAAAGAGGCCTGTTGCCTGTGTTGCTGGATGACCTCAAAAGCAGTGGAGCTACTCTCCATCTGGTGGCTCAAGAAAACCTAGTGCTTGGAATTCAAGTCATCCCATGAGTCAAGTCATCCACCGAGAATGTGGCTGTACTTGTAGCCATTGGTAAAATCTGGGTTTTTCCAATAGTAGACAAAACCCTTGGCCAAAACAGCCATAAACACACCAATGAATGTCCCCTTCTTGACCTTCTTCCTCCCTTTTTTGGGTAGCAGCTCTTCCTTGGGCACCAAAATTGTCAAAAGCTATTGATAGCTTATAATAGGAGATAAAGATGACGTCATTGGACAAACTTGTCAGGCATTTGACCAGGGTGGATTTGATTGTCAGATAAGATGGGGAATCATCAGCACCATCTCATTGGTTGCTGGCAACATTAGTCAACACATGGACTGACGCCACTTTGCCAAACATCCAAAGCTGCACCATGCGCTCAGACACCCAAATGCCATGGTGTGCAAGTTGCTTCCGGACCTGGATCAAGGGAAGCTTGGGGTCCTGCTGCAGGAGGTCAAGCATAATTGGGTACGCCTTGGCAATTTGGAACTTGGGGGCCCTCTTTGGCTTCTTGGCTGTTCTAATCAGATTCCCCTTGTTCATTAGGTTGTTGAATTCCTGCATGACAGTATCTTGGGTAAATGTAATTGCCTAGCTATCTGATTCCAGGATAGATCCTGCAGGTTCAGTGCCACAATTCCTTGGAGAATTTGGGCAGTAATTATTTGTTGCTTGGGGCGCTGGGCAGGGGGGGGAGCTGAAGCCTGATTGGCTGATGGAGGGGCAGGTTGGGCAATGGCGGGAAGTTGTTCCAAATCAAGGTTGCCATCCTAATTGGTTGGTTGATGAGCAGCTGGTGTGGGATGGGTACGGGAGCAGGGGCAGAGCTAGACACTAAGTGACTACTGAACAAGTCAAAGCCATATGGGTCAGGGGTCAGGTACAGGTCAGCTTCCTCATTACCCACATCAAAGGCTTGGGTGTAAATGGGTGCCTCCACGTTCTAAGCCTTGCCTCCATTGAAGGTGGCTTGGCTGCTGGTGGCTTGGTTGCTGGTGCTGTCAAAAATGTTGCTAGTAAAACCATTGTAAAAAAACCTAGGATAAAATCACTAAAAGTAGAAGTTCAAAATTTTATGATTTATTTTTATTTTAATCACCATTCCATAATTGGAATGTTCTCAAAACCATTTTACAAAAATCTGGAGCCATTAAAATGAATAAAATGCCTCTGTTTCTAAATTGAATAGCTGTTGATTGGCTATAAACTATTACTTTTCTATTTTAGGCTGCTCATACTACACATCTTTTGTGACTTCATTTTGTTTTGTGCTTGTGAAATCTTGCTTCCAGATTGCTCAAATTTTGTTTCATTTTAGTCCTTCTGTTGGTGCCTCATATGAATCCTGATTGGATTATAATATACTCCAGAACAGCATCCATTCATCTCACTTGTTGCATCATTTCATTTTGTTTGTGGTTTAAACAGCACTGCTTGATATTTGTTATAATTTTGTATAATGGGCTAGTTAAATTTTGTTTTTTGTTTGACATTCCATTTATTAACCATTTTTTTAAAATTATTTGAATCCTGAATCTTGCACAACTTGGATTTTGTTCAAATCTGAAATCATTTTGTTTAAATATGAGGTATTTTTGGTTGTTGCCATAGCTTTTAAAACTACTTTAATAATTTAATGGGTCAATCAATTACTGTTTATGACCATTAATTGACTGATTTTCTTTGCTGTGGTGATTGTGCATTTCATGATAATTACACGCTGGTATCCCATTGGTTGGTTTCACATCCTATCACACAGGCAATAGGAAACGTGGTTGCCACCCCAACCACATCTGGTCTTGGAGTGACAACCACATTTCCTATCACCTGTGCAATGGGATGTGAAACCAACCAATGGGATACCAGCGTGTAATTATCATGAAATGCACAATCACCACAGCAAAGAAAATCAGTCAATTAATGGTCATAAACAGTAATTGATTGACCCATTGAATTATTACCATCTCAAAAAATCTGACTTAAATTTTACAGAATCATTATTAATAAGTAAATATCCAGGCTGTATGTTGTAAATTAGACTGCATGAGTAAAATGGTCAACTCTATCAGTGTAATTAATCATGATAGTCAAGGATAATTTGGTTTGCACCCAAATCCGTTATATCCAACAGATTTGCATTTCTAATAGTATCTCAGATGTTACAATGATTTGGCCAACTGTTTACATCCAGATGGATTGAGTTTGGGAACTGCAAGTGGCTTCCATAATGGGCAGCTGCAAGCTGCAGCCACTCCAGGGTAACATGCAACTACTATTCCCTGCCAGATTGTCCAGATCACCCCTAGATGGAAAGAATGTGGATGCAAGAGCCTGGTGGACACCAGAAGATGCTGTAATATTCCAGACAATGATGATGTTGCAACTGAACCAATGGTGATTTAGTATTTGGAATTGGGGAATAAAACAGTCCAATAGAAAGGACAGAGTAATAAGAATAAGGTATTTTTTATTGTAGAATATTGTGATTAATATATCATATGAGGAAAGCCACAAGGCCACAAGGGGGTGGCATAGTGGGAAGTTCCATATAAGGTTCAAAGCCAAGGAATAACTTGTGCAGAGATCAGCAGGTTGAATTGGTAGCGCTCCTAATTAGGATGAAGTGCCCGCCATTCAATATTGCCATCAGATTGGTTCATGTTGTTAGATACGTCAAGAGGCAACTCATTGAGCGCCCCCTGTGTATTGTAAGATACATTAGCAGGCAAGTCTGGAAACTTGGTTACAACACCCCCCTTGCCCCTGCTTGTTGTCAGACATCAGGATTGGAACATGTGGAAGATCTGGGAAGGTCTGCATGAACAACCTTTGTGTGGGAATGGCGCGGCAGGGGCACAAGCAATTGTGATGAAGCTTCTTGGTATTCCCTTGGGCATCTTCAAGTTGATAGGTGTGATTGTCATAGACCGCGGCTATCTTGAAGGGCCTAGATGGTTGGGTTCTAACTTGGCCAAATTGGGGTTGAGGGTGTAGACAGGGTTGCCTACAGCGGTCCTGGCTTCAAGGTGCTTGGTCCCTTCCTCAATTTGTCTGTGTTCAATTTATCGGGCTTTGGCACGCCATTGGTCTAGGGATAGAGTTGTCACTAGGGGAGGTTTTGTGGGAACTCTGAACTGTAATTTTTCCTGCTTGACTCCTGTCAAACTGTCAGGCGTCCCAAAGGCCAGGGCGCTGGGGCTGAATCCTGTGCCTCTGTTGATTCTTGCTTGTAGGATAAGAAGTTTTGAGTTGGGCAAGTGTTCAGTCCATGCAGTGTTGTGATGCTCTTGTGAGAGCTTGGCAATCAGTTGAACCAGTGAGCCATTTAACCGTTCTAAGCGCCCATTGGCTTGTGGATGATAGGAGGTTGTAACTATACATTGGAGTGCGTTCTTGGTGCAGTATGCCTTCATGGCATGCCCAACAAGTTTTGGGCTGCCATCTGTGATGAGACGTTTGGGTCGCCCAAAACAGGCCAAAATTTCCTTGTCAATGAAGCAGGTGATGGTGGTGGCCATGTGGTTAGTTATTGCCCAGGCCACTGGCCAACAAGTGAAGTAGTTGGTGGCAGTGATAATGTACTTCTTCCCCAGTCTGTCTTTGGGAAGGGGTCCAACAATGTTAAGAGCCCACTGTTTGAAGGGTTCCATGGCCTTGATAGACAGGAAAGACTTGGGGTGCAGGTTTGGATGTATTTTTTTTTGCACAGCACACATGTTTTGAGGAGATCTAAGATGTCTTGACGGATACGCAGCCACCAAACCTTCTGTTTCCTGATCTTGAAGAGGTTACACCCTCTGATGTGACCCATGGTTTGGTGGCAGTGCAGTATTGTGTCACCTTGTTGTGTGGTGGGAATGTAAGGCATCTTCTCATCTGTCTCTGCCTGGTGGCAGACGTTGCCAGCATTGGTGGTGAACTGACTTTTGTTGTCCTTCAACTTGCAGATGGTTACTGAGTTAAGGCCTTTGTAGCAAGTTGCCTCAGGGCGGAGGTAGAGCATGGGCCAATCTGGGTCCAACTCATTGTCCCCAGTGATGGACGCTATATAGAGACGTGAGGAGGGCGTCAGCTGTGACAAGTTCCTTCCTAGGCTTGTACTCAATGCGCAACTGGTAAGAGGATAGACGCTCAACCCAGCCTGCTTAGCAGCGTGTCAAGTGGGACTATGTGTTGAAGTACTTGAGTAACTTGTGTTCTGTCAGGACGCAGGATGGGAAGGTAGCACCTTCCAGGTAACAGCACCACTTCTCCACAAAATTCACAATTGTTGCCAACTCTTTATCATGAATAGGATAGTGTTGTTCCAAGTTAGTAAGTTTCCTGGATTCATACGCCACGGGGAGGAAGACGCCTTTGTCAGTTTCTACCCTTAGCACGCCCTCTATGGCCCTGTCAGAGGCATCAGAATAAGTTTTTACTAACAGTTTTGATTGGGGAACTGCAGTGCTGGTGCTGTTGTGAGTTTTTGATTCAAAATCTCAAAGGTTTGATCTCTGATGGGGGTTCAATGGAAGGGCTGTTTGGTGTTTAGGAGTTTGGTGAGAGGTGCAATTAGTTTCCCGCAATTGGGAATGAACTTGCGCACGTAGGCAACCATGCCTAAGAATATCTGCACCTGGCTCACATCAGTGGGGGGCAACATGCTGGTGATTCCTTTATTTTAGCAGGGTCAGGCTTTATCTCTTGGGCAGAGATGGTGTGCCCAAGAAATAACATCTTCAACTTGAGGAACTCACATTTGGAGGGTTTAGCTTTTAGCTGATTCTTTTGAAGGGTGTCAAGGACAGCTCAGAGGTGTTGGAGGTGTGTGGTTTGATCTTAACTGAAGACAATAATATTTTCAAGGTACACAACCACACATTTCCCAATCAGTTCCTCAAATGCTTTGTTCATCAACATGGCAAAGGTGGAAGGAGTGTTGGTCATTCCAAAGTTCATGACCTGACACTCAAACAACCCGTAGCACGTGCAAAAGGCAGTTTTTGCCTTATCCCCTGGTGCATTGCGGACCTGGTTGTACCTCGCAGTGAGATCAATCTTGCTAAAGACCTTTGCACCTGTGAGTGTGTCAAACAGGTTGTTGAGCAGCAGCAGGGGGTACTTATTCTTAACAGTCACCTCATTTAAGATGCAATAGTCTGTGACCAGACAAAGGAACCCGTCCTTCTTGGCTACAAAGAAGACAGCCGCCCCGTATGGAGAGAGCAAGGTGTGAATGAAGCCCATATTAAGCGCGTCCACAAGGTGCTGGCAGAGGGTCTCATCTTTTTTGGTGTAAGACAATATAAAGTTTGTGCTTTATGTAACAATCCTTGGAGTTTTACAGCATGCTGGATCTCTCAAGGCATAGGTAATTTGTCCAGTGTTTTGCTGAAGACGTCCTTGTACTCCTCAAGGAGGGCAGCAAGTGCTGGGGGATATGAAGTGGCCAAGGGAGGGACCGCAGATGGCTCAGCGCAGATAACTTTGACAGAACATTAGTTGAAGTCTAGTTTCCCCCCTTGAAGTTGTACGAGCCTGTCTCAGTTATCCTAACAAACACAGTATTGTGGAGCAACTTGCTCATTTCCACAGGATAGATCTGAAAGCCCACTCATTTCTGTTGAGGGTGATAACAGATGTATCCCAGTTGATGTAGGGACAATTATGTTGGAGCCAGTCAAGGCCAGTAATTCTGTTGTGGCTGAGCCCTGCCATGATTGGCCCAGAGAGCTTGACCTGGACGTTCCAATTATCACATAGAAGGGTACTGTCTCATGGGTAATAGCAACTCTACGGGAATCAGCTACTTGTACTGCCTTGAACCTGCTAGGTACCCAATCTAGTTGTTGGGAGTCATCAAACGCCTGGTCCATCATAGTGTGGTCAGCCCCAATATCTACCAGTAGTTTGTGGGTGTTCCCACAAAAACAGAAGGGATAGGCTAAGTGGGTTACTTTATTTGAAGAATGACTTGCTTGCAGCACAGGGTTGTCACTGTGGACCTGAAAGACGTCAAGGGTTTTGACTTTGTGGATGTTGTAGTTGCAGGGATTCTTAGCAAGCAGGGATTGAGAGGAGGGGTCAAGAGGGGTTGTAGTGCCTCTTGTTGCTACAACCCCCAGGCTTTTTGCTGATCTTTGATCTGTGCTAGCTGGAGCTCCCCCTTGCATGGGCGTTTGATCCCATTCTCTTGCTGACGGGGCTGGCAGCAGCCCACTTGACTGTGACCATTGTCAGGTGTTGCACAAGGTTGGGGAGGAGCGTCACTGGTACAGCAGAAGCCTATGGAAGCCTGATTGTTGGCCTCCACAATGGCCTTGTAGCAGTCATTGATGGAGGTTCAGCAACCCACAGGGACATACTTACAGATATGGGGCTTGAGCCCATTGATTATCAGGGCCAGAATCATGATGATTCCATTGGTTATAGCTTTGGGACAGCGGCAAGTGCTTGTTGCCAGGTGGCAAGGTACTCAGAACGGATCCAGTTTGTTTAATTGCTAGAAGAGGAGTTCCTACCACAATGGGCAAAAAGATCTTGCTGTAACAGGACCTTGCGGTGTTGTGGAATGCCGCCCAAGATACTTCAATTTCCTGACTGGCCCAGTTGGTGAACCACACAGCGGCAGGCCCTGTGAGGCAGCCAGAAGCAGTGGCAACCCACATGGGTTTGGGAACCTGGCAGATACAAAGGCGGGTTTTGGTAGATTGGAGCCAACTGACAATGTTGGCCCCTTTAACGCCACCTGCAAAGGATTCCAACTGAAGATTGAGCATGCATTGTGACAGGTCCAACTGGGGAGGGATGACACTGGTGTCACGCTGCCCAAGAAAGAGTTGGTTATACACACTTGTGAGGACTAGCTGGTCTTGATAGATGATATCCCGTTGGGGATGTCCCCCTTGGGGATTGGCAGAAAAGTTTCTTGTTGGGGAGTAGCCATACAGTCCTTACTCTGTCCTTTCTTAGGGGGGATTTTTGTTTTAGTTAGGTTGTAAACCTACCACTGCTACCACTGTTGTAACTGAACCAATGGGGATTCAGTATTTGGAATTAGGTAAGACAACAGTCCAATAGAAAGGACAGAATAATAAGAATAAGGTATTGTTTATTGTAGAATATTGTGATTAATATACCATATGGGAAAAGCCACAAGGCCACAAGAGGGCAGCATAGTGGGATGTTCCATGAAAGGTTTGAAGCCAAGGAATAAGTTGTGCATAGATCAGCAGGTTGAATTGGTAGCGCTCCTAATTAGTATGAAGTGCCCGTCATTTGATACTTCCATCAGATTAACCCATGTTGTTAGATATGTCAAGGGGCAACTCATCAAGTGCCCCCTGTTTATTTTAAGATACGTTAGCAGGCAAGTCTAGAAACTTGGTTGCAACACTACTAGCACAGGAGACCTCATTGCTTGAGTGAGGTATGGGCAAGAGACAACTTCTTTGGCCTCAGGAAAGGCTTAGCATTTGTTGTAGTCTTTCCTGATTGTAACTTATAAGGGACTGCAATGGTTTCAGGGACGGCAAAAACTGAATACCCGTAAGTGTCAGGGTCATCAACATCAGAATTTTCCAAGTCAGAGCTGTCAGAGATATTGTGAAACAATATTAAGATAGGAGGAGCCTCAGTATCAGCAGGCTCAGAGTTGGTTATAGAGGGAGGAAGCAAAGGAGGCTGGGAAGAATTGTCAACCAAGAGCATCTCTGCCTCTAGGTTGACTGTTCTTTTCCCGCCTGCTCCTTGGAATCAGCTCCTTCAACCCAAGGATTGATGCAGTCTTGAGAATGATGTCCTATCTGGACGCAGTTGTGGCAACCTTGACGTTGAGGAGGATTTTACAAGTTCATTGTAAGGATGCAGGGGCCACAGGACAATGAATCTGAATTAGAAGCAGCTTGACTTTCTCTAACAACTGCTCCAGAATGGGTAAGGTCAATGTCCTGCAACAGCGTCTTTTTGCTCTTCATGGAGGAAAGCATAGCTTTATGGGCTTTGAAATGGAGGCACAGAAGCTGGTTAACTTTGAGGGCTTGAGCGCAAGCCATGTAAGCTTTGTGAGCTGGCAATTGTCTGCTCATTATCAGTTACTGCGCTTCCATGAAGAATCTATCTGCAAATTCATCTAGGATCTCCTTAAGTTTGAAATCAATGTGCATGAAGGCGTCCTTCTTCACTTCTAAACTAAAATCACCAGCAAATTTGTCAATCATAAGCTGCTTTGTATCTTCTCAAGTCTTGATGGTGGGCAGCTCAGGCACCACCACCTCTTGGCAGGCTGGGTGTAGACAGGTTTTTGTTGTAACTGTGCTGTTTCACAGAGTTACAAGGGGAAAAATATTTAGAAACTAGATAATAATCTTTATTGATAGATAGGGATTATATAGTTACTGTGAATCAAGGATAAAAGGAACATGATTGTGCTGATCACACAGTTGGATGGTGAGGGGGGTGGCTTGATCCTTGTAATGAGTCAAGTGCCAAAACAAGTTACCCACCGGGAAAGGATCAGCTTTTATTCATGTTATTGTATTTGGTAATTTGAGTTGTCTTCCTAACTTGGCTTTGGGTGAATGGATAAATGGGCTGCATGTCAAAAGCCCACTTAATCAGAACCTTGCTGGCAGGTTGAGCCTGCTGTTTTGACACACCCCGGATGAGGGTTGGCCTCCTCTGGGGGCAGGTCCTCAGGGAGGTTGTTGGGAGCCAAGGCGTTATACTGGACTAACTGCTGTTTGGTGGCAGGTAACATGGTCTCTTGTTGCTTTTGTCTTGCCTTACAGGGCCTAAGGCATCATGGTGGAGGACTTTGTCCTGTTTACATTTTCTGAGTCTGATAAGGAGCGCCTTTTGGGGAAGCTTCAAATATAGGATTGAGAAGAAGAGAAGTATATTTTATTGGATAATACTTTAGACTTATATAGACTTGGCTGTGGAGGGGATTTAGTTGGATTGGACCTAGGGGTTGGTCATGTGCTAGATGGGCTCAAGCCACTGGATACTTGTACAGTCAGGTGATATTGCTTGGTTACCATTCTTGGTATGTCAAACAGTATATCAGAAGGGAAATAAATTGGGTGATGACTGGATTTTAAGTAGGTTGGCGGTAGCCAAAATGCTTGTATATCCAGACCCTCAACACATACCCCCTTAAGGGGTTACTCTGGTGCATTAGGAGGGGGCTTTGTCTTAACAGCTGCTGCCTGATGCTCCTGGAGCTGTTTGCTAGTTGGAACCAGTTTGGTTAAGTTCTCTCCTTTACTGAGGCAGAGACGGGTTCTGTGGTA
>QTSX02002949.1:0-23835 GCA_014839935.2 Entomophthora muscae
GGTGGACAGGGCAATTACAGCATTATCTGTAATTTCCCTGTTTATCATCCAACGCAGCCCTAGCTATGGCTGATGGAGACCAGAGTTTGAATGCCACCTCTGAACCTTAATGAAATGTGTGCTCCCTAAAAAAAGAGGGGTCCAGATAAAAGATGTTGGCTGTTGCCACCAATAAACACCAGGGTGAAGGATAACTGTATGGTGGTAGCAATTTATCCACCAGCCTAAAATACCCTCTGCAATGTGGAACTTCAAGGGCAATTCTCATTCAAAAAAAGCTGCAACTAATGCATTTCTTCTGGAACCAATTCCCCTTGTAGATGGCTTAAATGAACTGCTAAACCTGGTTAAACAAAATTTGAAATATGATTCAACCCTTTCTGAAGCTAATTTTTCCCACCCTAAACCCAAACCTCGTTCAGCCAACCAGCCCCTGAAACCTCAATCAATTAAACCTATCAACCCTGTCATGGTGAAGTAAAGAGAGAGCTCTTTTTAATTAATCAGATGAAGAATATGCACCCAAATAAGTATGGCATTATCAATGGGGAGGAGATAGTGTATATTTACTCTCAAACAATGATCTTTAAAGAGAAAATATAGCAAAGTACAGCATACTACAATGCACAGGTAAAGAAGGAAGACTTTGGTTTGATTCAAAGCCAAGGACTCAGTGGTATAAATGGGGTTGCACTCAATCCCGCAAATTTTGGGAATCATTTCAATAGAGGGCAACAGACTTCCAGGATTTCAGAGGGGCAAAAATCCAGAGTCTAACAATGTTTTTATTAAAATTTTATTAGAAAGGTGCTGAAATAAGTGAATAATTGGACAAGATACTTTATTGAATTAAAAATACCAATTTACTAAGGTAGCTTTGTTTTCATTTTAGTTACTTGAAGCCTTTGGGTGCATTGTGATGACTTAGTCTCCTTGTATTTGGTAAGCCTATAGCTATCACCAATGTGGCTCTATAAGCTGTTATCCAAACTCCTAGCAGGCCAGGGTTTGATTCCAGGCAGTCAAAAACTGCAAAATTTAGCGCTGGGCATCCACACTCTGCTTAGATTTAACTTTTCTAGTCATCACCCAATTATGATCAATTATAAGATTTAAACCTTCAATCACCAAAAGCAGGTAGTGCTTTGGGGCCTTTTTCTGGGTGAAAGTGCTTAGGTCTATCCACACCTAGAAAACCATAAATGGCCATATTATTACCCTCCTTCTTTGAAAATGAGGAGTTCCCTCCTCCTGGCAGTGCTGACAATGCATAGCTCTTATGGGAAGGGGGTAGTTTCATACCATTCAGGGTGGTCTTCACTGGACCTACTACCTGGGGGTTGTTCAAATGAAGTTATTATAGCATCTATTGAGCATGAGTGAGGTTAGGATGTGAAATTCAACCATTTTTTAGAGGCTGGGTACCCTTTTCAGACCAAGAAGTTATGTTGCAGCATCTATGATTGCTCCCTCTCAGAAAAATATTCCCTGAGCAACTCCCTGAATGATTTAATGGCTAATAACTAAGTTGGTGGCACTTTTATCAGCTGCCCGTCTTATACAAGAATCAAGACCTTCAAGCCCTAAATGAAAAAATTACCTGGACAAGCCCTATGACTACCATGATGTACATGGACAGTATGTGGCTTCCCATGCTACTATATAATCCCCAACAATCAAATCAATAAAGCATCATTCTCAAACTTTCTACTTTATTCTGTTTTGTATACTTTTCAAAAGTATATAATCAACAGTGGTAGTGCAGATAGGTTATCCACACCTACACAGCTTAAAGGAAAAATTCCTCCAAAGAAAAAAAATCCAACAGACGGCACTCCTCATCAGCTGGAGAAAATATGAAGAAGGTCAGGACACTCCTACAGGATATACTGCCTTCAATAATATCTGTGTACCCACTAAGCAGCACAACCTCCTCACCACACAAAGAGTCCTGAGCCCAACCCTAATCCAGGACATGCCCTAAAGATCCAACATTGTATTTCAGCAAAAATATTCAGCATAAGTTGGGGTGTTCTAAGGACTACACCAAGAAAATACTAACCTCTGGATTCAAAGCATACAAAACAAGTTCACACAAGTTAGAAACCCCAAAGACTCTGGGCAAGTTAAATTGTTTTATGAGTCACTGGGGCTGCCTTCTGGTTTGTGAGCAGCTGGGTTGAACAACATCCTGATCATAAAAAAGACTGGGATATGTTCAAAAAGGCTTTCTTGGAAAAGTTTGCCATAAAGAACTCTGACATAGTGATCATGACTGAAATCAGAATCTTCAAGATGACAGGAATCATTGAAGAATATATCCTGGCATATGAGGATATATGTGACTGAGACCCTGACATCATCAACTTTGATGAGGCTGGATCACATCTGAATTTCTATAATTGCCATGTTTGGCTCCTGGGGACGGCATCCAGGAGGACACAGCAATAATATTTATAACAAAAGATTTGAGGTTCAAAGCTAGCCTTGGGTTAGCCTTCAGGGAAAAATTAAGGGCATGTACCTTAATTTCCTGGAATATAAGAAGAGGAATTCCTTTTGGCAAAAATTAAAGGAAAAGGCTTGAAGAATGCTAAAGCTAACACAAATGTGGATAAACTTGTTTTTATTAGGAGAATTGATTTTACTTAAATAGTAGGCAAGAGTCAGTGATCACTCAATAGGTAGACAGAGTGGCCAAGGGGGTTACATTGGGATGAGTTAATACCAGGATCAGACAAGGGCAGGTATGGTATTCCAGAATAGGTGGATATTGGAACAGACCCATTTACAGAAGGCAAGAAATTCCTAAATTCAAAAGCAAAACCAAATCAAATCTTTGCACATATCACTATTTGAAAGCCATATCAAAATAGCATTAATGGTGCAATTTACAACAATAATGGTCTTCCCACATAAATAGACATAATCTTGAGATGAGCCAATGTAAGAACCTCCAAGATGTATTCTTGGAAAGAAAATGAACTGCTCTAAAACTGATAATCTCCATGCAACCAACAAGAAAAAGGAGAGCCCCTCAGCCAGAAAAGATACCTGTACAAATAAATCAACCAACCAACCGGGCCACTAATCCTCACACCTGAGTCAGAAATTGTACAACACATGCAAACCAGATGAGTGTTGGTACTGCACCCAAGGAGGGGAAATCTCAGGGGAGTGATTAGACAAGCCACCCTCCCCCACTTTACAAGACTCATACATGGACCAGGACATGGATTCAATCACCATGATCCAAGTACCCTTCAGTGATCCTATACTGTTTGCTGTCCAAACTGAAAATAAACTCATTGCCTATCTTTTCTATTTTTGCAGATATTAAGGCACAACACTATTTGACACCAGAGAAGACCAGTCACTTGTTGATGAGATATTTGCAAACCTTATGAAATTACATAAGATTAAGAGGAACATCTAAATAGTATTCATGACAGACAACAGGAGTACCCCATTGTTGCAAATTCTGAATGAATCAGACAATAAAACATCCACTTAGGGATTGAGCGTTGAAACAATTGTGCAATTGCTTTATCTCAACCTGCGTTTGACAGGGTTAATTACGTTAAAAATGCCTTAAAACAGGTGTTCAAAGCGCCTTTCAAATGTGCATCAAGTTTGGGCTTTACTTCCAAGGTTATAAATATAGTAGTTTTGAAACCTATGGCAACAAGCAAAAAAACTTCAGAATTAAATGAATCCAACTCAGATGCAAATGAAATCAAATAATCTGAAAACAAAATTGATAGAGCCCAAATCTATTGTAAATTAATATAAATTCATTGAGTTCTAATTTCATTTACATATTAGCTATTTTTGTTTACATCTGAGTTGAATTTTTTTAAATCTGAAGTTTTTTTGCTTGTTGCCATAGGGTTTAAAACTACTGTAGGAAAATGTAGATATTGTCACTTGCCTCCATTAGGCAAGGCGCTTGAAACTGGTTGTTCTCTTGCACAGCTCTTTCTACTGTATCTTTCCAATCTCCTCCTTTAGGAAAGTCCTTCTTCCTGTGCCTCATTTCCCCTGGTGGAAATTCCCCTGCCTTTTAATATATAACTGCAGCACTATCTAAATAAACACCAGTTTTGTCTTTATATCTTTTATTCTTCTTTATACACTAAGACTGTCACTATATCAGCCAAATGTATAGTATTAAGAGTGAGGATTATTGACTAACTATTTGTAGAATTAAGCAACCACTGCCATCTTTTACACCACCCAGTCAATAGAGAGGAAAAATTCTTCTGGGAAGAGATAGGGGATGTTTAAACTACCCTTGGTGGTCCATCATTCTAATAACTAAGTATGGTGTAGTACTTGGTCAAGATTAGATGAGAAAGCCAAAACCTCACATTGATTGGGATAGCGCCACACTCAATATAAAATTATGAGAAGTACATCACCATGTATACCCTACTCACCTTTACACCCTCATAAAAGATTATGTATTTTTGCAGGTCACAGAAGCATAGGAGAAAAAGGACACTAGTAAGATTGACTGGAACACATGTGCATATGAAATGATACATTCCAAAAATGTGGACATTGTACTGAACAGGACCCTATACATCAAATATTTTTCCAATAGTTCCCTTTGGTATTTCAGGAGAAACTACCAGGCTTATTTCCTGACAGAGGCATCCAACACAAAATTGAACTAAAAGGGAGTATACCTAGTGCTTGCCCCATTCACTGGCTAACACCTCATAGGAAAAGTACTGAGAGATCATCTAGATGAAGCTCTAGAAAAAGAGCTCATTTAACATTCAAATTGCTTGGATAACCAGCTTTGGGCAGCCAGACTGTCATTTTCTGGTATCACAAAGGCCTCAGGCCGGGCAGGCAGAGCCCACCATAAGATTGGTGTTAACTTAAATAGGTACAACATAGATCCCCCATTCAAGACACAGCCCAGAAGCTGGGATGATAGTGCCAATCACCCCATAAATGATGATGTACACTATTCTCATCAACTTATTAGAATAATCTAGGGGAAGTTCAGAGACAGACACAGGCATTGGTTTGGGGGTGAGAGGCTCCATGTCCAGTTGGTAGGTAAGGAGGAAGTTAAAGTTATCTTTGACCAGTTAGGGCTCAGTAATAAACCAAGGAGCCTTTCTGTTAAATCTGGTCAACTCTTTAGTTTGGGCCAAGGGATTGCTTGGTAGTATTTCCTGGGAGGTATGTACCTGGTATTCCAGCTTCAATGAGTACTCTGTGAAGTGGATGAGATCAAAGGGAGCGCCTGGAGGACAAAACCTTGTGGGAAGTGGGGAAGGCAGTCCAGAAGGATTAGGGTGAAATGAAAGACAACTAAGATTAAATATGACAATATTTGGTAATACCAATATCTCATAAACTTTACTCAAAAATGGCAATAAAGTATGGGGCAGGGTCCAGGGGTTTATATAGTACCTCACTACCAGACTTTACATCTGTTTAAGAGGAATCATCATAAAATTGAGAAATAAGAATTTAGGTTGGGAAGGAAGCCTGGGGTTTAAGACAACAAATTGGCACTGGCGTAGGAAGGACGTTCATTGGCTGGGTCTTCAGGAAGGGTATCATGACCTTTCTTTTCCTGAGCAATATTCTTGGTAGTGGCCTCCAGGCCCGTGTTTTCTTTAGGAAAAGGGTCCTGATTGACTACCAAGGTAGACCTCTAGTTCAGTAGACCAACAGCAATAATATATGTGCCTTAATTAGGCAATTCATTCTGTTTTCTTCTAGGTGCCACAATTGACCAATTTATGCTGATGTCCTTGTTCTCATTTTTATTTGCAATCCAGGTCTAAGAGAATTAAATCCCAAAAAATGTGGGTTCTGGCCCCCTGGTCCTTGAGGCTGGTGGCTTAAGGGCAGTTGTGACCAGGGTTCAAAACCTTCTCTGAGTCTTAGGCTTTGAGAGGTGCATAATGGTCATTCCTGACACAAAACCCCTTTCTTTACAGCTATCTTCTTTTTGGCTAAGAAAGACAGGCTCTACACCTGATTATCAATTACAGAGCTTTTAATGAGGTCACAATTGTCAAGTATATACTTCTGGGAAGTATAATAAACAAGATAAAGGGGAAATTTAAGAATATAATGATACAGTCATGAACCAATCCCTGACATCATTAATTATTCTCAAGGGATTGTAAATTATTCACAATTATGATTTAGGATTTCCTAAGGACATCTCAACAATTTCCCTGATTATCCAATTCCCCTGATAATTATTTCACCTCCAGGGTATTGTGAAACTCTATATTATTCATTACCAAAACCCAACTGCAATGTTTCATGCTTGTGATCAACTTAGCTCAACCCCTTGCTCCTGATACGTAATAGATGTGATTGTTATCTCCTGATGTTGGACCTTATGGTTATTTAAGTTAATACAGCCCTTCCTTAATTCTTGTTTGTTTAATAAAAACCTTTATTCTTTTCCCAATTCCCAGATTTACCGCTTGCTACAATAGTTTGAGAAAGGAAACCTAGCTAGTGCCTAGAATGCTTACTACTAATATTGATGGTGACTTGGGTATATTGGCTTTGCTACTATTATTGACTTTCTGCTTGATCTCCTACAACACTGACTTGGTCCTCTTGGTTGTGATTTCTGCTATGAAGGATGTGTGTGCTACTGCTGGGTTAATGAAAACAGCCATCTTGTTTCTGAAATCAATATGGAATACTGGATAGAGTACAGATACCTGACTCTGGTGAAGTGGGTCCCTGAAAGATACTTTATATTATATAGATATAATATAATATATAGTATCATAGGAAGCCACATACTGTCCATGTGTGTCATAGTATTCATGTAGCTTATCCAAGTGATTGTTCCTCTTTAGTCACAAGGCTTGTTCAAGTTATGTTCTGCTTGGGATTTGGAATGTTTAATCCCCATAATAGATGATCAAATGATAGTAGTGCCACCAGCTTGATGATTAGTCAGATAATCATTTGGCAAGCTGCTTAGGGAATTAATTCCCCTAGAGGGAGTAATTGGAGATGTTGCAACATCTCCTCCTGGGGTACTGGAAGGTGAAACCTTGGGAATTTTCTTGAGAGTGTCGGGGATACAGGCTTGGTATTGATCCAGTTTGGCATTTGGTACAGCAAGCTGGGAATTGTGTTGAGCTGTTTTTGCTTTGCACAGTCAGAGGCAGTTGTGGTGCATGCGCTTCAGTTTGGTTTGGGCGTCAATATACTTGATGAGGTATATATTGTTGGGCTTGACTTCCATGACAATTTCTGGGCCTTGTAACCCTGGATCCAGCTTGTGTATGTCATGATTGACAACCCAGATCTTGCCCCTGACTTTGAAGTGTTCTTGTTGTAGCAGGATTGCTTCTCTCCTGACTCTTTTATTTTCTATGTATTCCTGTTCTCTTCTAGCACACAGTACATCTGGTTCACTATTGTCTGGTATCTTCTTAGGTAGAGGTAAATGTGGACCTGTGGTAGTGCTAAAAAGGGCTGGCTTATTACCATAGACAAGTTTATACAGGCTTTTCCCCATATTGTTGTTGACTCATTTTCTTCACACCATGAGTGCTGTTGGTAGAATGTCAACCCAGGATTCTGGATTTTTACAGATAACTTACTGAGGGCTTTACTAGCAAGCTGTTTAGTTGTTATACTCTTCCATTTGCTTGTGGGTGGTATGGGCTGGCTAGGGTGTGTTTTATTCCTTTTTTGGTGAGGTATATGTTGGTGTCAATGACTTTAAGTTTGGTTCCTCCATATAATCTAAGGAGGTCAGGTTTCCCAAACTTGGCTATGATTTCTTTCCTAATAAATTGTCTTACATTATTGCCTTTGTGTTCTTTTGTGGCTTGTGCCACAGGCCATCTGGTTGCATAGTTGATAGCTGTTATGATGTGCTTTTTGCCTTTGTTCTCGCCAGGAATTGGTCCCACACTATCCAACAACCACACCTCAAAGGATTGTGTGATGGATACAGGTACTACTGACTTGGGCAGTGCTTTTGTTTGGGTGTACTTCTAACAGACTTCTCATTGTTAAAGTACCTCTTTGATATCATCTAGAATTTTGGGCCTCCAGTAGTGTGTCTTGAGATATTCATGTGAGTTCTGGCTACGGGTGTGTCCCAGATCTCTGTGGTATCAGAGGATGGTGTCAATGTTTTGTGTTGACGGGATTTAGGGTACAGTTTCATCACTTGGGAGTATTTAATGTAGTATGATATATACGCTTTTGAACAGGAGTTTGTTCTTGAGGACTTTCTCTTAGATGTCCATTGGTGTGCCAGGTGGGAACCCTTCCTGGAGATTCCCCATGATTAACATGGGCCAGTCAGGGTCATCATCAGCGCATAGAACATGTTTACTGTAGAGCCTTGATATGGTGTCTGCAGTAAACATTTTTTTACCTATTTGTATTGAATTGTCATGGTGTACTTCTGTATAAGGCTCATTTATTCAGCTTTTCTTCTTTATAGGTGTTGTTGAGTCTTGAAGAACACCAATGACTTATGTTTGGTTAGAACTTTGAATATATTTACACCTTCCAGATATCATCACCACTTCATTAAACAGTGCACAATAGCTACCAGCCCTTTTTCATGTATTGGATATCTTTATTTACCATCAGATAACTTTATTGGCTCATATGCTACAGGGAGGAAGTATTTTTATGCAGTTTAAATTTGGAGTACTCCTCCTATGGCATAATAAGAGGCATTAGTTTCTAGTTTTTATATTCCTTCACATGTTGGATACTTTAAGATAGGCACAGTGACAATGTGCTCTTTTAACTGAAAGAAATATTGATCTCTTAACAGTGTTCATAGAAATTTTGTTGTCTTTCCTGTGATTAGAGATAAGGGGCAGTCAAGGCGCCCCAGTCAGGAATTAATCTTCTTACATAGGCTACCATGCCTAGGAATGTACTAAGCTCACTCTTATTTTGTGGTGCTGGCATATCATTTATGGCATGTATCTTTTCTGGGTCTGGTTTAATTCCATCCTTACTGATAATATGTCCTAGGAACGTGATTGCAGATAAGAAGAAGTTGTATTATGAGGGTTTGACTATAATTTAGTTTCCTTGAGGGTGTGGAGGACCAGGTGTATGTCTTTCCAGTGTTGTTCTACAGTTGGACTGTATATGATTATATTATCAAGGTAGATGATTGCTCTTTTTCCAATGTGCTCCTTGAAGAATTCAATCATAAATATTACAAAGGTGATTGGGGGTGTTTTTCATGCCAAAGTTGAGTAACAAACACTCAAAGGAACTATACTTGGTTCAGAAGGCTGTTTTTGGTATATCTTCTGGTTTCATGCAAATTTGGTGGTAACCTGCTTTCAAGTCAATTTTTGTGAAGACTTGGGACTCCCCAGGGCATCAAAAAGGTCATTGATCAGGGGCAGGGAATACTTGTTCTTGATTGTGACCTTGTTAAGCACCCTGTAGTCTGTGACTAGGCGGAGTCTTCCTTCCTTTTTTGCCACAAAAAATACACCTGCACCAAAAGGTGATTTTGAAGGTCAAATAAGGCCTTTTTTAAGGGCTTTGTTAAGATAAGCCTTTAAATCATTATCCTCCTGAGGTGTGAGGCATTATATGGGTTGTGCTTTTGGCACACTTCTCTTGAGGTCAATTTTGTGCTATATGCTTCAGTTGGGCAGTAGACCTTGTGAAGTTTCTTGGAAAACATAAGGTAATTCAATAGTTACCTGTGCTTGGATTGTGTCTCTTTCATATGTGGTTTCTGTACTTTTAAGTGGATAATCTCATAAATGCAGGTGTTCTAGTTGATTTTGCTAGGATCATTTTCCTCTTCTGTCTTCATAATCTTTACAAATACATGGTCCTTCATAAGTGTATAAAGATGAGTTGGGTAGACATGGTGGTGCACCTTGCCTCGTTGTATGGTGAAGGTAGTGTTATCCCAGTGGATATGAGGTTTGGTCTTTCTCATCCTATACAGGCCAAGTATAACATCATACTTAGGGATTGGTATGACAAGGCCACAAAGCGTAGTTTGCACGTTTTGAATTTGGGCATGGAAAGGGTTTGCCTCCTTGGTGACTGGTTTACTTCTATTATCTGCCATGATAACTCTTTTGACATTAGTAAGGACCATGGGTAGTTTCATTAGGTTGGAAAATTTTTGTCAATGAGGGATTGGTCTGCTCCAGTGTCAAATAGTTCTTTTCCCTGATATCTGCAAAAGTGGAAAGGATAAGTGAGGAGTTTATTTCCTGTTTGGGCAGCAAACAGTAGAGGATTGCTGGAAGGTACTAGGATCATGGTGATTGAGTCCATGTCTTGGTCCCTGTACAAGTCTTGGAGAGGGGGGCGGCTTGCCTAAGCACTCCTGTGAGCTTTTCCCTCCTTTTGGGTGACTTCAGTGCTTGCTTGGCTAGCTTAAGCAGTGTGATTCACGTTTTAAGGATGGGTATTATTAGCTTGGTTGTTCTGCTTGTTAGGTTGAGGGTCTTTTCTTGCTGTGGGACTCTCCTTTTGTTTTTTGTTTCATGTAGATTGCCGGACTTTTTTGCAGCATGTTTTCCTTCTAAGAACACATCCTGAAGGTTCTTGAAGTGTTTCATGTTGAACTGACGTCTAATGTGTGTGGGGAAGCCATTGTATAAGTCCAATTGTGTTCCGGCTTTGTCAAAGTTAATGGTGTTGGGAGCTCGGTCACACAGGACTTTGTAAGCTATACTGTACTCCTCAATTGTTCCTGTCATCTTGAATTTTCTGAGTTATGTTATAATTACTATATTGGAGTTTTTTATGACAAGCTTCTTGAGGAAGGCGGCTTTGAACATGTCCCAGTCTTTTCTGTGATCAGGATGTAGTTCAAACCATTTGCTTACAAAGTGTGAGGCGGCCCCAATGACACAAAGGGAAATCTCACTGGCCCAAAGTTTGCAGGGATAGCCCACTTGTGTAAATTTGCTTTGTGTGCTTTGGATCCAGAGGCTGATGTTCTCTCAATGTATTCCTGAAAACATTATAATCTCTGCTGAGCGTAGGCGCTGAAATATGATGTTGGGTATTTCAGTTGCCTGTGGAATTAGAGTTATAGGCGGGTTCAGGATTCCAAAAGTGTTGAGGAGATTGTACTATTTGATAGGGACAAAGACGTTGTTGAAGATGTTTTAACCCATAGGGACGTCCTGTCCTTCCTTGTAATCTCTCCAACCTGCGGGAAGTGCCATTTGCTGGGTTCTTTTCTTGGGAGGAATTTTCCCTTAAAGTTGTGTAGGTGTGGATAACCTACCTGTGCTACCAATGTCAAGTATACACTTCTGGGAAGTATAAAAAACAAGATAAAGGGGGAATTTAAGAAGAGAATAATAATTTGTTAGATATATGTAGGATAATAGATAATATCATGGGAAGCCTGGGACAATAAGTCAGGAATCTGATTTTCTAACCCTGGACAGTAGATGATATCATAATCATATCCAGAGAGCTTCTTTGCATACAATTGCATTTGGCCTTGTAAGTTTTCCTTTGTCTAAATTGCTCTCAACATTGCGTGGTCAGTGACAATAATAAACAGCATTCCTAGGATATACGCCCTAAAATGTTTCACCTTGTCATGGATCCAGCCTTGGGCGGCCGGTCTGTTGTTTTCAGGGGTAACTTGAGCCAGTGTTTTAGTGGGCAGGGCCCACCACAAGAGAGGAGCTAACTTTAAAATGTATGAAACAGACTTCCCTGCCCAAGACCACAAGCCAGTGACTGGTATGATAGTGTCAATCACCCCTGTGAGAGTGATGTACACAATGCCAAAGAGCTTGCCAGTATGGTCAGTTGGGAGGTTGGGCAAGGAAGCAGGCATAAGTTTGGGTGTCATGGGCGGTTCCATATGGATGTTTTAAGCAGGAAGGTAGTTGAATTTCCCTCTGAACAACTTGGGTGTTGAAAATATCCACAGGCCTTGTCAGTTGTATCTAATTGCAGATTGTATGCGGGCCAAGGAATTGTGTTCAAGTATCTTTTCCGGGGTGTATTCCTTATATTCAGGCTTCAAGGGGTAATCAGTGAAGTGAATGGGCCCAAAGGGTACATCTGGTGGACAGAAAACTGTGGGCAGCAGGGCAGGAGGGCCGTGAGATCTTGTACCAATTTGGTAGAAGGCAAAAACAAAATGGGGTAGTAGTTTTATGAGCCAAAATAACATAACCTTTATTCAAAAATGGCAATAAGTTTGGAGCGCAGGACCCTTTGGTCTATATAGCATCCCACCTACAAACTTAATATTTTCCTTGGGGGTTCATCAGGGCATTAGGAAAGGCAGGCCTGGGGGAAATGGGTGCTTGGGTCCAAAGACAGCAAAATGGCACTTGGCTCAAGAGTTCTTTCATTGGTTGATAATCTCAAATTGGCTACCTGATTAACTTGCTTTAGAGTTGTGGTCATGGGGTTGGGCTGCAGGCCCAGGCCTCTTCCTGGGGACGGCTCTTGATTGGCCACTGGTGTAGACTTCAAATTTATGAAGCTAATAGTTGCCGCATCAGTACCCTTATTAGGTGCTGTGATTGTTCTTTCATTTGGTGTAATAATTTCTTTTGTTTGACCTGTTTCACTTCATGGGCCAACATTCTTGGCCTCAGCTTGTGGGGGCTCAATCCCAGAAAAAATGCATGTGGGCGGTCCTTTGGTCCACAGGCCTGGTGGCCCAAGGGGATCTAGGGTTGGGGTTTGATTCCTGCTCCCAGGCCCGGTTTTCCAGAGAGGAAGAATTGTCAATCTTGACACACTGCCCATACAATTGATAATCCTTCAAATTCAGTAGTGGATTATTTCCTTTGAGTTGTCCCAAATGTCTTAGAACCATACACCATGGGATGTCGGGATAACTTTGACTCTCCTTCTTGAGTAAGAATGGCACCAAGACCAGTTGAACGTACATCTGTCTCATTATAGAACAACTTCAACCAATTGGGGAATCTTAATATGGGGGCCTCAGAGAGCTTCTTCTTTAGCTCTAAGAAACTTGACTCTTGCTCTTGTCCCTAAACAAATTGGGTGTCCTTCCTTGTTAACACAAGCAGCGGCTCTCCAAGTTTGGAGCAATTAGGTATGAATCTCCAGTAGAAATTCACCGGCCCCATAAAGCCCCAAACCTCCCAGACTGACTGCAGAAACCATATAATTAACAACAGAGCAACTCTCTCAAAACTTGGTTTAATTCTTTTATAATTCACAACATGCCCTAACACCTTGACCTCTTGACAGGCAAGCTTAGTCTTGGATACACCAATCTTCTTTTTTGCTTTCTCAATCCGGAAAAATACTTCATCAAGATCCTCTAGATGTTGTTCCCAGTATGGACTATATATAATAATATTGTCTATATATACCATAACATATCTAGGCTGTAGTCCTGTCATAATCTGGTCCATTACACGCTGAAACACAGCACCTGCTGTCTTCATTCCCAATGGTAAGACTTTCCATTGATATAGACCATCAGGTGTAGAGAACGCTGTGACCTCCTTAGACTTTTCATCAATTAACAATTGGTGATAACCCTTAGTCAGATCTAAAGTGATGAACCAGAAAGATCCAGCTATGGCATCCAGCTGGTCTTAAATCCTATTTATTAGGTAGGCATCATTTACAATATCCTTATTCACCATTTGGAAATCAATACAAACGTATATATTTACATCTGGCTTTAGGACCAAAACCATTGGAGCAGATTAGGGACTGATACTTTCCTCAATCAGTTTGTCCCTTTGTATTTTCTCCACCTCTTCTCTAATTGCTGCAACTGCAGCAGGACTACAACAGGGTACAAATCCTTTGTACAGCTTCCCAGTCAGTGTTTTCATGACATAGGGTGGACCAGTTCTCCCTGCATCATATTTGTCTAAAAAGAAACAACTACTTTATTTCCACACCAGAGTATGCAAAGGGGTACCAGGTGCTTCACTTGGACATAGTATACAGGTTAAATCATTGAAGGGCACACAAACATAAGAGACAGTAGGTTTATTTGTTGTGGCTTCTCCAACCGCGGGCATCCAGACTCCAATAAGCTGACCTTGCTGAATGTTCACAGGAACTGCACACGTGTTAAACAACTTCCAGGACTTGAGGGGTTTGCCATTTGACCCATTCTCAAATATTGCCACATTTGAGGATATATGACGGGGTAATTCTGGGATAATATGTCCTCCTTGCATTCCACAATTGAAAACTACTGGCTTCAACCAGGCAATTCCCTTTGGTGGAATTGAGCAATATGCCTCTGGGTAGATGACCACTGACTGAGCATCTTCTGGAGGTGGCAGAATTTTCAGCTTTTTATAAGCGTATTCAACTCCATCATAGACCGAGACATTCTTGACAGCATCCAGGCTCACCTTGGCCTCAATAATCTAAGTCATACCAAGCAGAACATTGAATCCTACTCCTGGAAAAACTATGGTGGAAGTCTTGACCATGGTATTTTTCCATTTTATTACCACCTCATCAAGCACATCTCATTCAATAGTGGTAGCCCCATCTTCAGAAGATAAAGTCAGTGTGACCAATCTTGATGAGACCATCCCATGTTTATGGACAAAGCTCTTTGATACTGCTACCCCCACAACCTGGATTGTATACTGCCTTTGCTGAGATACCATCAAGCAAAATATCCAAGAGGATAACCCCTTGCAATACCCACACAAAAGGGTTTGCAATCAATAATGCTGGCATGCTTTGGGCCATCTTCTTACGCCATTCAACTTCTTTGAGCCAATCCACGCTCAACTGAACTTGCACAGGCTGCCATGTAATCTCTCCGTCTTCCTTCATACCTAAGCGCACATCCAAAATCCACTCATCTGGAGAGACATCTGGACTTCCCTCAGGCAGAGTTGGACGAGAAACATCAATTTCCTGTACAGATGGCTTCACTGGTTCACTGGCACTTTTCCCATACTCCTTCAAGGCCTTTCCAGATTGAAGTCTCATTCTCCCATTATTATTCTCTGAATTACTGAGCTCAGGTTGGGAGACACCTAAGCCTGCCTTCCTTTTCCCAATTCCTTAAACATAAGGTCTGGGTTTTCCTTGTCAAATTCCGCATGGTCAGGACATTTCCCAATAAAATGGCTATCTTTGCTGCAGATCCAACATCCCTTTGTCATGGGAAACTTACATGCCCATTTAAATCTATACATGTGATCCTTATCTGAGGGACTTCTAGGACGTCTGGTTCTCTCATAAGACCCTTCCCCTGCAGCTACATGAGCTCCTACTCTTGGGCAAGGAGCACTGTGTGGGAGACCACAAAGATCCCATTCCATTTGAATGATCTTTTGAACAAGTTTTGACCATGACAACTTCTCACAATGCAGCATATAAGCCTGAGTTCTCAACCCAGGCCACATTCTAGTGAAGAAAGCATCTTCCACTAGATCCTGATTATGTTCCATGTCAACAAAGGCTAAGAACTCCTTCATTCTGGAAAGGTACATTGACACTGTCTCATGGCCAGCTTGAGTAACATCTCAAGCTTTTTGTAGTGCATCACCAGGTCTAAGGGCTACAGTGTAACTGGCTCAAAATTCCTCTAGCAATATGGTCCAATTGTCGCCTTTACGTATTTTGAACCACTTAAAGCAGGCAGGACCTGCAAGGGCTTCCAACCAATGATGTTTCTCCACATCCTCCAGATCTGAGACTCAAATAAGAAAACCCTCCAGGAAAGTGTTCCCTTCCTTTGGATTTCTAGAGAACGGTGACATTTTGGCAAGCATAGACTGGACTCCTTTCATCATAGGGTTTTTCTGCCCCTGTGTTGGGTTCTGTGGCAGATCCAGGTCTAACCAGTCAAACTTGCTGTTATCTTGCCCTTGACTCTTATTACACTTACCTTCCTGTGACAAAGCTTTGAGGAGCTTTGCCTCCAGAGAGGCAATTTTATGAGACAACACCTTATTGTCATCCCGCCAACAAGCCATAATTTCAACGCTCTTCTCCTCCCTACTTCTTAATGCCTCAATTTCATGATTGGCTCTGTCCTTCACCTGTTGTAAAATTTCATTGAACCCTAACAGCAAGTTCTAGGAGTCCCATGCATAAACTCAATTTCCTTGTGCAGGGGTTCCCTCTTTGACAAAGTAGTTGGAATATAGTTCTTCAAAATCCACTTTCACTTAAACCAAAGATTCCTCAGGTGCTATCTTAGAGACCTCCAGGTTTGCCCAAGCCACCTCAAGTAAACTGGTAGGGACTTCCTTCCTAGCAGCAGCGTTTTCTGCACAAATCTTCCCAAATTTTGCTCTTTCAAATGATAGTAAAGAAGACATGATAATTAAAAAGTAGTTGAGGGGAAAGCATCAAAATTGACAATATATCTTGGAGTATTTATTTGGCTAAATACTTAATAGTGACTGTCATACAGTCACAAGCACCTAGCGTATATTAAGTATATTCCTAGGCCCCATCAGTATCCTTAACCTAGGTTATGGCTTTCATTAATGTCCTCTGCCTAGGCTTTCATAGTGAGGCACTCTTTAATGTAACACCCCTGTTCTTATTCACACAAGTGGTTAATTTGGTGTTTCAGGCACAAAGTAACTATGATGATACACGTGTGGAGCTGTTTTGCAGGTGTGGGATGATTTTGTACAAGTAGAGTATGGTTGCCTGAGAGAGTTAAATGTATTTTGTTTTGTTTATTTTCCCAGCTGTGGTGTCTTGGGTTTTTCTCAACCCAAGTGCTTGGGGTTTGGGTTTTCCCTTTGGGTGTTAGTAATGTGCCCCTTGTTAGTGCTTTAGAAGAATAGAGAATTTATGTATCCTGGGATGGTTATGTAATGGTTATAGGCACCCTGAGACTATCTGGGGTGAAATTAAAGCTAAGGGTTTGTCTTGGGATATATTTGCTGAGGTAGCACTGAATTCCTGATAACAACTGGGTCTGGGAATACAGCTGGGTTATTTTTCTCAATAAGTAGTGGAAGTTTCTATGTATATGGCTTATGGATAGCTTTAAGGAAGTCTTACTGTTAATTTGCAAGAATATATAGCTCAGAAGTAATATTAGGGTAGCTGCCCAGAGAAACAGCTGCAGAACTTGGTGATTGGGAGGTTTCTGGGAAGTAAAGTTGGTTACTTTATGCCTGAAAGCTCAAGCTCACCACTTGTGTGAATAAAAACAGTAGTAGTTCATGAGCTATACTTGCTTCTGATTAACTAAAGTATATGTCACTGATGGGGGTCAAGACTAAGTGAACTCACTTGTAGAGACTTATGCCTGAGTCTGAGGTGTTTACTGGCGGGGGCCATCAAAAGTAATCCTGGATAAAGGCCATATTAAGGGTTTGATCAGTTTTTCAATAGCTATTCTAGGTGTTAGATACTGTCTTGAACTCTGAATAAAATATGTGGGCTCTTAAAAATTCTAAGTGCTAGGCTATTGGGCTATGGTTGGAAAAATTCAGGAAATTTTTTCAACATTTGTCTGAATTGATCTTCAGAGGTAGCAGAAGATGGAAAATTTTGCCCTTATTTTGTTGCAGTAGCAAAATCAAGAAGTACTATTGAGGAAATTGCATGTTAGATGTTTCTTTAGTAAATTTCTATGGTAGACAGAGCTATTTTACTATGAGGGCAGGCTACAAAGCTGTTTTGGTGGGATTTTTTCCCTGGATTTTACTATGAGAGTAAAGATCTGGGGGAAATGTTGAAGAAGATCAAGCAGAACAGATTAAATATTATTCTAATATTCATATTGTTTAAAGTTAAATTCAGGGAATACTGGTGCTGTAACAGTGAACTGGTTAATGCTTTGATGTGCAAAGGGTTGACACTTTGAGCAGTTTGAGCGGTGTAAATTGATTTCCTAATTGGATTGTGATGGAACTTTAGAAATGGTCCAGTTTTGTGATCAGCAATAATTTGTTGGGTTGTGGCATGTTTACTGATGAAAATAATTGGTTGGAAGCCAAAATCTCTAGCTATAAGTGAGAAACCAGGGAATCAATACTTTAAGCTTTTTAAGAAGTTAGTTTGTAAGCTTAATTTATTATAATAAAAGGTGAGCGCCAATGGTTTAAGCTTTTTAAGAAAGCCATTTTGAAGGCTGAAACAATGGGAAAAGACACTACTGTAAATTCAGAACCTAAAGGTAAAAATACAGGATTTTCAAATTGTTTTTGCGTGAACTCATCAACTTAATGGAGCAATTTTCATCTCAGAACAACTTTCTTTTTTATATAAAACAATGAAAAGTATTACAGTAAGTTGGTGAGTTCACACAAAAACAATCTGAAAATCCCACATTTTTACCTTTAGGTTCTGAATTTACAGTATAAGAAGGAGGCTAGCTGAAAAATTGATAGGGTCTTTTAAGAATTCTTTTGATTTCAAGCAGAAACTTGGTTAGCTTGGTCTGCATCTTAATGGCTGCATACATGGTTGATTTTTAGTAACTAGCTGTCTTCTAAAGCGTTAAGAAGTCATTTCTGAAGGAGTAGCTGTTTAAAATGACTCCAAAACGGTGACAAATCAGAAGGATTCTAAGAGAATTTTCCTTCTGTTAATAAAGACTATCTTGATCTCTATTCTCTCTTTTTTTGAAAGAGAACTTCCCTGGTAATAATAAATTTTGGAGCTGGTCAAGGGGGTCAGAACATTAGTATGTTCATTCATCAAAAACTCATGGTTGAGTAATTAATAAAGTGGTGAAAATAACCTTGAGATCTGAGATATTGTACTGAAAATTATCATGCAAATGGCCCCCTAGATGATGGGGCTACTTTGTTAGCCCATACATTTCTATGAAATACGCTTTCTATAGTTATTGATTGCCAGTGATGATTTTGGGGCATGGTGAATCCACTTTAGAGCTGTCAGATAATCCATGTTTTCTTTTCTATAGAACTGGTATCTCTGATGATATCACCCCAACATAGTTGATCCCTGACTTTGACCCATGACACACCTTGGTGACCTCTCAGAAGCAGGAGATCCACAGTAACCAACTTCAATTCCTCTACCTCCATCTCATCTGCTGTCTTGCATCCACGCGAAAGCCACTACTAATTGAACTAGTGAAGCTGCCCTAAATAAGAGGGGTCCTTCAAACTGTTTGGTCCCCTAAATTTGATACGATTATTAGAAATGATCCTTCACCTCTACCTATGGTACACTGCATCAGTGTTGCCAATGTGATACAGGGATGGAATTCTTCTAGTAATTGAAACAATCACCTTTTCAAAACCGCAGGCTCAACCTGCCAGCAAGGTCCACCAGCGGGTTGTGACCCGCAATCTGATTACCCGGGTCAACCCCCCCCCAAGTCAACCCAATCCCAAAACCCACCTCACCAACTTTGACCCAGCACACTTACCTCCCAGGAGCAGAGATCCACACCAACTTCACTTCCAGCTACCTCCAAATCATCAGTTCAGCTCTATCTCTAGAATTCACTGCTGTAAATCCAACTTCTCCATTACCCTATCCTCCCCTACTCCCACCTTCAATATTAGATCAATCAACTAAAAATATCCTCACCTCTACCCTTACACGCAATTCAACCTAATTAACAACACCTTCCCAATATATTTGCCTATCTTTACCCTGCTTTAGGTTTTAAGCTTCACCTTCTCTCTCCCTAAGTTTCTGGATAATCTATATTCATGTTACTCTGAATAAGGGCAGAAAGCTAGCATGATTTTTCCTTGCTGCAACACCCAGGTTGCCAACCAGTGTTCATCTTGAACTGTAAGTTCTTAAAAAAAATCTTCTGGTGTGCTTGCCCTATTTTGTTATAATGGAGTTCATGGCAACTGACACCTTGATGATGGTTTTGAGCCATCTATTCTTGGGCATTAGCAGCAATAATTTCTTAATCTAGCCATAATTCATCGCCTGGGAAACTTTCATGACTCCTGGGTAAAGTTACTCAGATTTTATCTACTCCAGTGGGTATAAGGTTTCAACGCCATGCAAGCATATCCATCCCAGGGGAACCCCAACTATAATTTCCCCTGGTTGATCTAGGGATGCTTATACCTCTTGGTATAATTACCCCAGGGAAAATCTGTATAATTTTAAGGCACTGATAAGGGACCACCCTACTAACTCCCATTACATATTGAATCAACACCCATCACAAGGCAGGAAAGTCTAAAAGCAACAATCAGCTACCTCTCTTGGGTACTGTGGGGTTCCTGGTCACTAGTCCCTAAAGTGTATCTTGGGTCATAGCCAGAGACCAGCTTAGAGGAGCCTTCATTTCCTAGTAGTGGGAGATGCCTTTCTAGAAGTTTGTACTTAGCCTGCATAACTTCAAACTCTTCTATCACTTTTTCAATCACTAGTCAGGCATCTTCACCATGCACCTGTACTTCATCCTGTGCCAACCCCTCTGTGGGTCTGTATCAGTCTTTAAACAACCTAGTAAACTCATTTACTATAAATCCCCTTCCCCTATCTGTCATCTCAAGATGCCTAGTTAGCCTCTCCCACTCTTCCTGGGAGGTCTTAATGGTGGCAAATCTTCTACAACTCTGAGAGTATGTATCTTCCTCCCCCTGACTAGGGTAAAAGATACGGGATAACTCACTCATATGGCTTGTATTTGTGTCACTGGAAAATTTGGGCAGGGGTCAAATAGGATTTTATTCACCTTCATAAGGAAGATTCCCTTAGAAAACTTCTGATATATTGCCTGGGTAAGGAAAAAATATGGATTTTCTAATACTTGGAGTCCTCCAACAATCTCTTGGACTCCTTGTACTTAGTATTGGGCTTCTGCACTTTAGTCCTGGGCTTCTGTGGTTTGCTCCAGCTCCTTTATATTGGGCTTATGTACCTTTAACTTGGTCTTAAGCTCCTTCTGTAGTCCTTTTGACCTTTGTAATCCACTTGATCCAGTCCATGAAAGCCTCAGATAGCTTCCCCTTTTATAGTTCCTTGTTTCAGTCCAAAATATCTCTCAGAACTCTAGTTTTCCAAAGCTTAAACTATCCAGTTTTTCTTTCTCTATAATATATTAAACTTTATAACTTACTTCATACAATTAAAGCTCTGAATTTTCTGTTTCTGCTCTTCATTTTTAGGCTTTAACTCTTCAGTTAAAGCCCTCAAAACACTGATCAAACAAACTTCAACTTGCAGTCAATCAAACGCCTTGATTCAATAGTTTTGCCAAAAAGTTAACCCAAATGACTTGCTCTTGACTCTGGTTCAAACCCAAAGCTGTCTTGTATCAGATAAACAACTGCTCCGCGTTTTGAACAGTTTTGCCATAATTCCTGTCATGTTTCTCTGGCAAATCTCACGCACTTTTCCCTATGTTTTACATGGGGGATTTTTGAACACTTGATTCTTCAAAGTTTCTCTAAGTTTTCCCATGTTTCTTCAACCATTTTACACTTAAACTCTCCTGTTGTTTGCCTTTTGTCTCTCCTAATCATTTTGGTAAAATTCCAGCATTTGTTCTCACAGTTTCTCTGTCCTGTTTCTAGCTTCTTTCCAGCTCTTTCTTACTCAATTAGCTCTTAATAAATTTAAAGTTCAATTCCTGTAAATTATTTTTGTTTTCTTTTTCTTTTTAACCTTATGATCATTAATTCTTTCTTTATATCATACTTTTGGCAGCATTAAATCATTATTTAACTGCTTTTTTCTTATTATTTCCTTTCTTAAGAAACCAAAACCAGCATTCTAGCTCCTGTATTCATTCCAGCTAGTCCTTTTAAGCCATCTTCCAGTTCCTTAGCTAGTTCTGCCCTATCATCTTCTGGCCCTTCAGCTATCTAATCCTGCATCATGATCAGATATTCCTGCATCATGCTCTTCTGGTCTTTCAGCTAGCTCTTCATTATGATCTTCTGGTCCTTCAACCCTTTCTAGTCATCAAACAGCTCAGACCAGTCCTTCACCAATCCTGCATCATAATCAGCTATTTCTGCATCATGATCAGCCAGTCCTTAACCAATCATGTATCATGACCAGTCATTACTTTACTTCAATATGATCTAACAGTCCCTCAACTAGTCTTCACTGGGATCATACAGTCCAACTTACTAGTCTTCACTGCCAATCCCATACTATGAACTGCCTTGGTTCTCAATTTCAGTCCCTGTTACCAAAATCTGTATACCCAGGCATAAGTCTACATTTTACTGGCGTTTAACTGGACCCTGGAAAGTGGCAATCACTTAGGCCATCCAACCATAGATCACTAAAGTCTATGCAGTTGTCTTTACTCACCCAGGTAATTAAGTCTGAGCTTTTAGTTGCAAAGTAATCATTTTTACTTACCAGAGGCCTGATCACACCAAGTTCTGCATCTGCTTCCCCAAGAAACTGCCTTGGTGACACCCCTGAGCATATCCATGCCCTCCAATGCTCACCTTGGGGACTCCCCAAAGCTCTCATAGGGACATAAACAAGAACACCCTATCAGACTATTAGGTAGAATGCTTGCCCACAGACCTTCTGTAAGTGTATTAGGGTACATGAAGCTCTCAAAGCCCATCCCCTCCCTGGCAGCCTGCGTTTCCCGCCAGGGTCTCAACAACATCCAGTCTGTATAGCAATCACTACCCATCAGGCTGGATCTCTCCCCACCCTAAGCAGCAAAAGTTCCCTGCTGAGCTATCTTATTCCTCACCCCTAGCAGCCACAGTTTCTTACTGGGTGAGGACCTCTAGCCCACAGCAGCCAATATCTCCTACTTAGTAGGGACATCATTTGGCTCTACTAGTCTTTTGTTACCTACTAGCTAGGCCTTACCTTCCCTAGTAGGCATCATTCCCTAATAGGCCTCTACCTGAAACCAACTAACAACACACTGTCAATCTTCAGCATAGTCTCTTTATTTGAAGCCAAATCAACCCTTGCCTGCCAAACCACTCACATGTGGATTGTCACAGATACCTGGTTTGTTTATCCAACCCTGGCCCTTGCCTGAAAAGCAGTCTTATCCCTTGTATTTCCATCCCAGGTCAGCTCTGTATACTTGCCAGGGATCAATCCTGCATTAGGTTCCTGAGAACATGCAGGCAGACAGCCTGCAGGCCCAGAAGGAAGGGCCCACCACAAGATGGGGGCTAACATTACAATGTGGGATGGTTATTTTTCAAGGATGGCCCAGGGTCCGCTGGCAGGAACCATAGAATCAATCAAGCCAGTGAGGGGGATGTACATGACTCTAAATATCTGGGTGGAGGTGGGCTCACTAGTAGCAACAGATTCTTGCAGGTTGTTGGGCTACAGGGTCAAGGGGGGTCATTGATACCAAATACGCAGACAGGTAGTTATATTTGTTGCAAAATAGCCAAGGCTGTTTGATGATCCAAGCTCAGCCACAATCAATAAGCTCTTTTTCTCTGGTACGGGCTTCTGGGTTGTAAATTAGGGTCCCCTCCAAGGTAAACTCTGAATAGGCTGGGTTTGAAGGATACTCTTTAAAATGAACTGGGCTGTGAGGAGCTCCTGGAGGACGGAATAATTTGGACAGTTGGTCCACAGTTTCTTGAGCTTGGTGGAAAGTGGGGACAGACCTGTGAAGATAAAATTTAAAATAGTAAAGTGCTAAAAGAAGGTAGGGTAAACCCTAGTTAACCAAAGTTTCATAACACTTTATTGTAAGGGTAACAATGTGCATCTTCCTGTCATCTCTTGGATATAAGTATGCTCATCAAAACTTTGAACCCTTTTGCAAATTCTGGTGGGCCAATTGGTAGCATTTATGTTACAACCAAGCTTCCAGACTTGCCTGCCAATGTATCTTATAATACACAGGGGGTGCTCAATGAGTTGCTCCTTGATGTATCTAAAAACATGAACCAATCTGATGACAATGTCAAATTGCGGGCACTTTCT